>JAOQMQ010000009.1:5722042-5734923 GCA_027563845.1 Erythroxylum subrotundum | reverse complement strand
AGATATATATATATATATATGAGTACTTATTTAATTGTGCAAAGTTATGGTGTATGTAAATGTGCCTTGCATGATATAAAAGAGAAATTAAAGCGACAGTATCCAGACATTGCCGGGACTTTAAGGCAATAGCTATCTAGAGCAACCTGTGAGTGACCTAGATGGCCTCACTTGATTAATTGTTTGTTTTAAATTTTGTATTGAATCATTATGTAAATGTGATTGTGTTGATTCCGGACATTGAATGTCCGAGGTGTTTGATACATGAATAATATATTGGAAGTGCTCCTTGTTTGTGAATTTGACGAAATAAGTGATACTCAACATTATTGTTGAATGCTGGACCAAGGTCCGATGATAAATCTAAATGTGAATGTGAAACTGAAATCAAGTGACTGATTGAGTATATGTCAATGTGATGCATTTCATTACATGAATGCATGACAACATAAAGGTTGTTGTGACCGGAGTAGCCACCGAAAAAAAGCTTAAAGCTTAGAATGTGGTAAAAGCCTCTGGCTCAGTTGTTAAATGATCGAAATGAACTGTCTGACTGCTCTGAATGTGAAATGTGGAATAAGTGAACAAAGTGTTATATGATGCTATATGATTATAGGTGAAATGATGTGTTAATTGTTTGTAACACTTGCAGCTGAAATTTGTTTTTTTAAAGTAAAATAGGTTGAAAAAGGTTTATTGTTACTTCTAAATATGTATGTGATGCTTGACTAATTTGCCACGAGTTTGTTCTAGCATGCCACCCTCGTAGAGTATATTCTTGAATATCGTCGGTATGTTCGGGGATATGCACTGTAAGAGTGGGGTGCTACATTGGGAACACCCTAAACTCCATCATTTAAGTCAAAGTAGGAAATCTTGGCAACTACAAGTGTATTATATTGGAAACCATCCATAAAAACATCCTTTTCTCTAAAATTTCCATAAATTCACTAAATTATTGAATAGTCTTCATAAGTTTTCCTTAGATGATGATCATAAAGGTCTCTTAGTCTACTCCCGCTCTTTCTTCCTCACTTACTTCCTTGTCTTTGGAAATGGTTCTATATTGGATTTAAGTTATGTTGTACCAACATAAAAAGTTATTAGTAAAAGCACTCCCTCACGCTTTTCTCTCAAAGTTTCGCTCAATCCTCAACATAAAATTCTAACTAAAGGTTGTTTGTAAAATAGAAAATCTAAATAAAAAAAGCTAGTTTAAATCTTTCTCTTTGTCAAATAAGGACATTAATTTTTGCCCAACCCGGCCCAATTTTGGCCCGAGTTGACCAAGCCAAGGGCCAAAAGTGGTTGACCCGATCAGGCTGACTGTAACTTCAAAAATGATGTCATTTTTTGATTTTTTAAAAAACAATATAAGTTGGGCCGAATTGGCCCGGCCCGCCTGTGTCCTGTCTAGTCACGGGCCACGGGCCACAGGCCACCTAGCCTATGGTCGAGCCAGGCCCTGGCTGCTCATCCCTATTGTCAAATACTCATAAAGAAGTAAATTCGGTCAAAAAGAAAAAAACAAACAAACAAAAATAGAGGCCAACGAATAAGAAAACTCAAAATAGGAAATTTAGTTCAAACGAACCAAATTAGACTAATGAAAAGAAGGGGAATTTGAAAAGAATGAAATAATGGCAATAAGAGCAAGAACAACTTGATAAATAAAATACCTTTTGTAATAGATTCCTTGTCCTTATTTAGGAATAAACTTTTCTTGCAAAGATTGAAGCAATTATTAACCTTTTATATTTATTTATGACAAAATTTTAAAATCTTTTCTTCACAAAAATTTGTTTAACTTTTCTTTTGCTCTTATAAGCTTAAGAAATAAGGAATAAAACTTAAGAAAAGCTTGTTCAATGAAACCTTAGAATATTGAATACATAAACAAAGACATCAAGAATGAACTTAAGTATAGAACTGAGTTCTAATATTATATTCTGATATGACCCTCAGCAATAGGACTGATGAGATTCGATATCATTATGACATAACCTAGAGTCATATCAAAAAATAGGTTAATGCATTAAATTTAACACAAAAGAAGGATATCAATAGCTACACTGCAAAATAAGAAAGGATTAAGAGCGATGAGATTCTAAGGTTTGAGTCACCACTAGCATGTTAGATAAGATCAAAGTTTTTAAAAAACCTCAAACAAGAACCCTCTAAAAGATGGAAGAAAACTCTCTAATTATTTTTGATTAGTCAATCATAATTTTATGTGTCAATTACAAAAATCAATAAACCTCTTATTAGGATGAAACCCTTAAAACTAGATTTTTTTTTAAAAATAAACACTTAAAAAAGCAAAAACCTAATTGATTATAACATGAGTTTGGAGTTTATCCTAGATAACAATTGATGATGAATTTGTTTTGAATACATAATACATAACTCAAAGATGAGTCTAGCACTAGTTACATATTGAACTTTCGTAAACAACCTGGTTTGCTTTTGTAAATTTCAATCATAAACCTGTATAAGTCTAGCACCAATCATAAGAATAATTTTTTACACTAGTTACAATCTTTTTCTTAACACCTATAAATCAGCATAAGAGTGACATCAGTTATCCTTTAAGTTTGGCATCATTTATGTTCTATAGACAAAATTCTTCAACTACTCCTTCACTTGGATCATTATGACAAGTCTAACTTCTAAAGGTGGAAGTTGTGAAGCCTCACTACTTTTATAGGAATCCACCACTAAATCATTGATGGCTTCTTTGACCTTCCTTATCCTACTTCATATCATTTATCATCCAATGTCCTTTAATAGATCCCTAATAACTCTTCATAATTGAGTAAAAGATGATTGATCCCCATCAGTTATGTTTGCTTTTAAGAATTTTAGAACTAATCTTGTTGGTTCCAAAATGATAGTTTACACTGAACATTTGGTATTGAAATATATATACTATTTTAAAATGATGCTAAATTAAGTGTAATTCATAAGATTATTCTTTTTTAGGAATTTGAAATAGAGGTTATAGATAAGAATATGTCAAAGAATTTAGTAGTAGATCACTTACCTAGACTAAATAAAGGAGACCATGTGGATAAGGCACCCATTGATGATCAATTTCTTAATGAGAAGCTTTAGGTTGTTCATCATAATAAAGCTCTTTAGTTTGCTAATTATACGAATTTCCTTACTTTCAGGAATTATTGAACTTCCTAGTATATTTTCCCTACCACAATAAGAGGAAATATCTTTTTTTATGTTAAATTTTATTATTGGGAAAATTCCATTATATTATGATTATTTTCCAATAGGATTATATAATGATGATTACTTAAAGATGAGATGAGACAAATTTTATATTAGTTTCCCTCATCTCCTTATGTAGAATATTATTGTGTTGACAAGGTCGTTGCTAAATGTTTTCAATATGGTTTTTATTAGCCCAATATTGTTTAAGGATTCTAAGAGTTTTGTGTTGATAAATGATTAATGCTGGAAGATAGGGAATTTTATTACATAACATGAGTTTCCTCAAAATATGAATCTAAAAGTAGAGTTATTTGACATAAGGGGCATAGATTTTGTAGAACCTTATCCATTTTTGTATGGAAATATATACATCCTAGTGGCAATTAATTATGTTTTGGAGTGGGAAGATGTAGCAGCTTTACCTAACCACACTAGTGCCATAATAGTCAAATTCATGAAAAGGAACATCTTCTCTCAATTCTAGTGTGCCTCAAGTTATTATTAGTGAAAATCATATCATATTCTCTCAATTCTAGTGTGCCTCAAGTTATTATTAGTGAAAATCATATCATATTCCATAATTATAGGTTCAAGTCACTTTCTAAGGATAATGGGTATATTTTTAAAACCTCAACCACATATCATCATTAAACAAGTGGTTAAATTGAAACATCTAATATAAGTTTTAAAATTTTTTAGAGAAAATCGTCGATATTTTTTAGAGGCATTGGGAATTGAAACTTGATTAGCTCTTTCAGCTTATAGGATAACTTTTAAGACCCCCTTGGACATGTTCACTTATAGATTGGTGTTTGGCAATTCTTATCACCTTCTAATTAAGATTGAGCACAAGGCCTTGCAGATGATAAAGAATCTCAATTATGACTTTAACAATAGTTGATAAAAAGATCTACTTTAATTTAATAAGTTAGATGAGTTTCAAAAAGATTCTCTTAAGAATGTCTAAATCTACAATTAGCGATCCCAGGCATTTCGAGAAAATATCATTAGGAGAGAATTTAAAGTGGAATTAAAAGATTTGTTTTTTATTTTTCATCTTAAATTATTTCCAGTGAAATTGAAGTTTAGATGGTCAGGTCGTTAATTCTAATTTATAGTGACATTGATGTTAAATGTACATATATGAGTTTATTAATGGTCAATGGACAAAAATTGAAGCATTACTTCGAGAGTGATAGTGCGGATGACATTCACACAATTTTTTTTTAATTACTGACATTACTTGGTGATTCAATCCAACTAAAAACTTATAAAGAAGTACTTACTTTATAACCTTAATTTCTTTTATTTTTATCTTTTCTTGTTACTAATATTAAGTTAAATTTTTTTACGAAGTTATGTGATGGATTTTTTAGAGTTTCACCTCTCTAAACTTGCATGAAATTAGGGGATAATTCTAGACCTTAATTACTTTATATGATTGAGTTTAATATCTTATTGATTTTTCATTATGGATGTAATTTGTAAATATTTATTTAATTATTTGAATTTTTATATTAATGTCAGACTTGTGCTTAGTTATTGTGATAAAAATGGAACAAAACAAAAAACAATATTAGAGAAATTACTTAGGCAACTGCATTACTCTTTCTTATAATATAGTTCATTGAGTCGAATGTCGATCTCATGAGAACTAAATAAGTATCTTCATATTATCTAATCTAAATAAGTAAATGATTAAGTCAAAGAAATAATTAAAAAAATGAAATAAGAATCCTCCTAGGACTTTACTATACTTGAATTTATCTTGATTCAATAATTAGCTCTAGTTTCTTAAAGCAATAAGAATCCTAAAGTTATAACTGCACTTTTATAGCCAAGACAAAAGTTCCTATTTTTTAATTTTTATCCAAAAGTTCTCTTAAATCAAAACTCCTTTAAAATGCACTAGTTCAGTCTTTGAATTCCCATAATAGATATCACTTTAACTCAAAAGGATCATATAGTCCTATCTCAAGCAATCTATTTAACTGTCATTATTCTTATTATGACCTAATGTTATATAAGATCTTCTATTTTTGCTACTTTAATCCTATTTATGAGTTTGAAAATGAACCTTTTGCACTCATTACTTCATATCATTATAATATAAAAGCATAAACAAGGCTTAAGAAACTACATTCTTTTACATTTTGAGTACTGAACTAAACTCTTTCAAATTTGCTCCAACCTGACTAAAATCTTTCTAACTTTACTCCTTCATTAAGGGAATGAAGTAGAACTTAAAATAAAATATGTTATTTTAAATACTAAATCTTATGAAAAACATCAAAGCATAATCATAATACTCTAAAAATTGTGAAAAAACATAGTGTAACTAGCACTTATCATTGTCGCCATAGATTCAATCTTAGGAATTATATCAAGGAATAATAACTATATAGGTATTTTGACTTTAATGTTAATTATATAGGTTAACTAGGTTTCATGAGTTTGATTAGGCTAAATTACATATCGACAGGTGATAGTTACCTAATTACATATATTCGTGTGATTTGACAGTGGGCATAAATACCTTAAATTAATTGTTACTTTAACTTAGATAATCAATTGTGTGTGATAATTGGAATTTCATGTAAGTAAACTATGAATCCCTAATATTTAATTTATTAATCTTTCTTTATTATTGTATTTTCTTTGTTTTTTTAGTTTAGGAACTACAATCCCTTAAATATGTCCTTTATTTTGTTTTGTTTGTTTGTTTAACTAAATTTAATAGATTTAGTGCCAAATTTTCTATGAAAACGATACTCTAAAATCACTCTAATTTTAGTAAGCTATCTTTATTCAAAAAATTATTAAAAAAATTTAGTAAACTATCTATAATTGATTATGTGCACTTTTAGATAGAAAGTTAGGCCAATATATTTAAGACCAAATATCGTGATTGCACCTTAACACTTTTAAAAGATTTAAGTAAGCCCTTACTGTTATTTATAATATCATGTTACATTTAACATTTGTAAATCAGTACTAATAATGCTCTAGATTCTAATAAAGTTAGATTTTTGTCAATTTTTAATAATTAAGTTTATAACTTAGCCTATATGTGGCCACAGGTAGATTATTTTGACCCACTAAACATTGACGTAGTTTTAAAAATAATTTTTTTTAGATAATGGACAAAGGTGCAATTTGCACTTTAATATTTTATAAAAGATTTTAAGTAAACTTTTACTGGTATTTTGGCTACTATTTTACTTTTATTGTTATCTTTGGTACTATTTTTACACCATATTCGAGATAAAATGAATATTAATTTAATAACATTAGGACAAAAGTAATATTAAAGAAAATAATGAAACTTGCTTAAATATTTTGTAAAATGTTGATATGTAAATTACATCTTTCAATAATATTTCATCCTCCTAGAAAATTTACAACTTGACATAACTCCACTTGAAATCAAGACTTCGAGACCATCAAAGACTATTTATTAACCTGTGTTATAAATACTGTGCTGGTGTCGGTATTGGATTTAGTTTTATTACAATGCTATACTAATATCATTTAATACTAAGTACTATTTCGAGTAATTTTTGAAATTATAAAATAGTCCCTAATTTTTTTTAAATTACAAAAGGATCCCTCAATATATTGTACCATATAATTTATAATTTTACATCAACCATATCTCCAAAAATCATAACATTATAAATTTTGAATAAAAATAATCAATTTATTTCTATTAATATTACTTTTCCCATATTTCATAGATAAAGAATAATTAAACATAATATAGAAAAAGATCATTTAATTATCATACAAAGTACTTAAAATGTTACAATTTCAAATAGAAAGAATAATAAAGATTTATGACTCTCTAAGTATTACAACAAGAGTTTGTACTGAGAAAATAACCAACTAGAAGTGAAACCTGAAACAAAAATGTTTAAAGCTATATTTATATTTCATATATAGAATTTAACATATGTATCAAATATAAGTGAGATTAAAAGAAGAGAAGAAATGAAAACCTAGAACTTCATTTAATTGAATATCCGCTTAAATCACATTAGTCTCAATTTTTATTTAGTACAAAATCTTCATCATTTCGAGGAGCCTCATCATCATCATTTAAATTCATTGCTCTAAATAACAAGTCAATACTTTCCCATGCAAGATTATCTTACAAGTTACTATATCTATCAAACTCGGTTACTCAGAAACCCAATTTGCTAAAATATCGATATAGTTAAGACAAATTGGATCTATAAGAACTACATGTTCTATTAAGATTCCGAGAAAAAAAAATTAAATTATTAAAAAATTAAAAGAAATTATATTCAACTTAATAATGATAATAACATACATTTCTTAAAGCTTTAAATTGTATCAAATAAAGACCAAGTCTATCAATATTTTGTGTTTCAATCTATTCCCTTTTTTTAGACTGGATGAATTCAATTGTTATCCAATTCCTTTCACACCTTGTTGTACTCACACATTGACTTAGAATTCAAATATCAAACATTTGAATTCTGGAACACCACTTCTGAATTGATCCCTCCAAGCAACTATAAAGCAACAAAAGTAATATTATAAATAAAATAAAGTAATAATTAATTTTTAACAATTAACAAAAGTGAAAAAAAAATATTCTTGGACTAAGTATGTCTCTTTGCCAAATAGGATGGGCTTCCTAAAATCACCAAAAGCATCCTTATAAATCTCCATTTGTGAGCTTAAGAGATCTTGCATTTTCTCATGGGCAACAATTATTGTAATAATTAATAGCATGCGCTCATCTTTTTTTGTAAAATTTGTTATGAGATATACACTACTATTCAAGAATGCCCTAACTATAAATAACAGAGAATAAAGTTGTCATTCTCATATGTCATTGATGATTGCAAGATAAGTTGCGTACTAAGAAGGCTTATTTTTCATATTAGCCTTAATTGCTTCATTTGTCCTCTCCATGGCATCATAAAAATAACCTATTGTCGTCTTCTCATCACTATCAACCAAACGAAATACCCTCACCAAAGGCTCATAAACTCAAATGACCAATTGATATTAGGACCAAAATTTATGATTTTTATGTATAATTCTAAAAACATCCAATCCAACATTAGACCTAGCATGCTAAGATAAAACTCACTTACCAATTGTAAACATTTGCCTCAACTCTTTATTCATCAAAATAAGACAAAAAAAAATGGTAAGAAATTAGTTACAAATCTTGTAATAGTTGAATGACACAAATTCTTATCATTGGTGAAATCATTTCTCCTTAAATTCAGCACTCACGCATGATTGTAAATGAACTTGGTCATCATTTTTTCTTGCTGCATAGTCTCATGAATAATAGGAAAATGTCCAACATCTCCCATATATTCCAACATCAAGTCAATGTGATGTGAAGTATAAGGAATCCAATAAAAAAAATTGTACTTGCTTTTACAATCTTCTTCCAGTTGTTTTATAAACAGAATCATTTTCAGTAATAAACTGAATAATATTTTCTGGCACT
This sequence comes from Erythroxylum subrotundum, assembly GCA_027563845.1. Taxonomy (NCBI): domain Eukaryota; kingdom Viridiplantae; phylum Streptophyta; class Magnoliopsida; order Malpighiales; family Erythroxylaceae; genus Erythroxylum; species Erythroxylum subrotundum. Next base: position 5,726,201 of record JAOQMQ010000009.1, on the reverse strand, counting down.
CTTTCATTCACAACTTCATCAAATATTTGAAAAAATGATCAGCATTCCTATCAATGTCAGATGCGTTAATAAACTTCAAAAACTTTGTCTCCTTTGTAAAATAAAACAAAAAATTAATAATAGGCTCATGTTTTCTATTTTTCCAACCATCAAATGTCATTGAACACCTATAAATAGCCCAAGTCATTCCTCTTTTATCCAAATAACTTTTTATTTCATAAATATAGACGCTCATAAATTTACCATTATAGTCATCAGTTTAAGGAGCTTTGTATCATGGACCTAAGAGGTAATAGTATCCACTATAGGCTGATAATAATAAGACTGGACAATATTAAATGTTATACTTGAATCATACCACTATCAAGTCATTATCTTGTCAACATTATGAGCCACTTCTTTAGATTATAAGGCACTACAGATTGAAGGCTAAGCTCTAGGAGTTATTCATTGTGCAAAAAAAAGTAGATACCTTTCTTTTTCTTTTCCTAATATTAAGTGCGAAATTTCCTTCTTGTTGGATAGAAATACTACTACCTTCAACATCTCCACTATCATCCTTACTACTAAATAAAGAACTTCTATTACAAATTTTGTAGTTCAATCTTTGTCTTCTATCTTTTTCATATACTAATACTCTTCAAACAAAGTCTTTATTTGTCATTTCACTTGATTTACTTTCTTACAAGACTCCACATCACCTCTAACCCTACCTAAATGCTTCTTTAATTGGTTGATTTCCCTACCTTTCAAATGCTTGTTACAATACAAATAAATAGTATGATTCTTCATTCTAGAACTTGATCTAGCATGAGCCCAAATTGGATCATCAAATCTTTCTAAACATGAAGCGATTAAATTATTAGGAGTACTTGAACTTCCCTTCATTTATCTATAAAATAAATAAATACTTAGGTCAAAATTAAATTAATAAATTTGTTATCAACTATTATCAAAACAATGTGTATCACTCAACTCAAAATAAATACAAATGCACATCTTAGATTCTAAAAGCATAAACAAAACTTGAACTTTAAAAATACACATGCATTTTATATTCAAAGTTAGTAGTTCAAGAATCATTATTACCAATGACTGATGGCATACAAATGTGGAATAAGTTGCGTCAAATAACCTAAAGAAATAGAACAACTTCTCAACATTCATATGATATAGAAATACATGTGAACTTTACTAACTTGTACAAATGATTGGTGCTCTCTAATAACTTTTAACTCATTTTATGTGATTATATATTTCAACCATAAACTTACAATTATAAACTATTTTGTATAATTAAATAATTCAACCATAACTTACAAGTACAACCTATTTTGTGTAATTATATAATTCAATCATAACTATTAAAATTGTTATGGTTATCGTTGAATTATGTAATCACACTATATGTGTATAGTGTGATTACATAATTCAATCATAACCATAACAATCTTTGTGAGATTACATAATTCATCATTTCAACCATAAACTTACAAGTTTAACTCATTATGTATGATTACATAATTCAACCATAAATTTACAACTTTCTAAGTTTTTAATCAATATTAAAATTTTAATCCTTCAATTTTTTAATATTTATGAAATTATTTCGATATTTACTAATATCATTGATACCGATCTGTATCCGAAGAAATCATTAGTATTGAGTGGTACCTATATTCGGTACAATACATCAAAGTTTTGTAACATTTTTTGGCTAATGCGGCCGGTACGGTATGAAATCACTGCCTTGGGTAACACTGAACTGGGGTGAGATTGTTATGTAACTGTGCCTCAAATTTTGAGAGAGAGTAGGCACGGTAAGATGCTTGGCCAGTGAATCCCATATCAACGTGTTAATTGGGTATTGCAAAGTAAGGATAAGCTGTGGATAAGGTTCCAAGCCAATGAGAACGATACAAGTTTGACACCTCATCACGTACAGCCGCAAGTTTGTGAATAATAGATACTCCGTAATATGGATAGCCCGTGGATAAGGTTCCAAGCCAATGAAATCTTCACAAGTCATCAACTAGAGCCACAAGTTTTTGAACAATAGATACTTATTATGTTAGTCAGAAAATCTCTACATTTTTTCCTTTCTTACATATTTGTAACCTACAACCTCTAGAGATCCTGTTAACAAAAGCATTTGCAATGGCCACTACCACTGCTCCAATGGCCAGCCAACTTAAGAGTAGCTTTGCTTCTTCTATGACCAGAGGGCTTGTTGTCCCCAGTGGTATCTCTGGAGCTCCCTTTAGAGTGTTACCTTGCAAGAGACCCTCTTCCTTCACTGTCAAAGCCATTCAGTCAGAGAAGGTATGAATGCTTTGATTTTCATGCTACAAGGTATGAAATGCTTTGATATTCATGCTGCCCGTGCCTCGTGGTATTATATGGAAAGTAGCACTGAACTGTAACTAAGTCATTGAATTTGTAATGAATTCGAATCCAATAATCAGCCAACAATTACTGCTTGTTTTAGATTTTCACTATAAGATAGATTGAAGGCATGACTACCGTGATAGCTCTCTGTTGCGTTAATCGTAGGCTCTTTCTTATCTTAATTGCATGGTTAATTGTTTTGAATGTAAAATCTACTTCTGTGACTTGATTGGCATACCAACACTTGTCAGAACATTCCAATGAAACATCTTTATATGTACCAAATAAAACTGAAGCATGATACGGATCGTTAAAAGAAATCAACATGCTGTACGAATAATTCTTGGCTCCTAGGGGAACTCCAAGCATTTGTAGCACTAAGTATATCAGCGTTAGGCACTAATGGTACAACCACGATAAATGCTGAAATGTGTTATGGTTATTATTACAGTCTACAATTCAGGAATTCGTTTTTTGTTGCACAGCCTACCTACCAAGTGATTCAACCAATCAATGGTGACCCCTTCATTGGAAGCCTTGAGACTCCAATAACATCCAGCCCATTGATTGCATGGTACCTCTCCAACCTACCTGCATACAGGACAGCAGTGAGTCCACTTCTCCGAGGAATTGAGGTCGGGCTAGCCCATGGCTTCCTCCTTGTTGGTCCATTTGTGAAGACAGGTCCTCTAAGGAACACAGAATATGCAGGACAAGCAGGGTCATTAGCAGCTGGTGGCCTTATTGTGATACTCAGCATTTGCTTAACCATGTATGGAATTGCATCCTTCAATGAAGGAGAGCCCTCTATTGCCCCTAATCTAACATTGACTGGTAGGAAGAAGGAGCCTGACCAGTTGCAAACTGCTGATGGATGGTCCAAGTTCTCTGGTGGGTTTTTCTTTGGTGGAATTTCTGGTGTCATTTGGGCATACTTCCTTCTATATGTCGTCAACCTTCCTTACTACTTCAAATAGAGGAAGTCACTTTTTATATTTTCAATGTACATCTTCTCATTTGGCCACTCATCTGCAAATGGACATCCTTCAATATCTATCAGTATTGATGAACTTAAACTGATATCTGTCAGTAGTTGTTAGTCTTCATGTTGAATACCCACAAACTTACTTCCACCGGTTTCGTTACGCCATTGTTCACCGCTCGTAGGTGATAAACTCACTCGCAATTTTACTTTGCTTGAACCTTCTGCACCCGTTGAACCCTTGGTGCCGATGTCTGCCGAGTTCATTTCTTAGCACCATTATATAGAATTGATAGGAATCCTGGTCGTGAAGTAATGCGAAAACATACAAAAAATAAAACTCTATAATTCGGCCACTGGAAATGACGAACCAGAGAGAGGTAGGCGTTGTCTGAGAGTCTCCAAAGTATAGAAAGTTATTGAGTGGTAGGCGCTATTTCAAAGTAATATAGATCTAATGACGAATGAGTGATACCAAAAGGAAAATTTTCATGCTTGTTTTCAATATACAACGAGTAAGTGACATGAAAGAATTCATATGTGGTAATATGTTTGCAAAATTTCAAGAAATTACAGTGTTGGGATGACCAAACCTTACTTAATTGGAACAGGAACAGGAGTAGGGATGGCAAAAATCCCCGCCCGATGGGGATCCGATATTCCCCGACCCGAACGGGGCGGGTATGGGGGCACATTTTGCCCCGAATAATGGGGATGGGGATGGGGATTGTTCCCCATTTATATTCGGGGCGGGGATGGGGATGGTAGTCTCCATCCCCAATGGGGACC
>JAOQMQ010000009.1:5687874-5721942 GCA_027563845.1 Erythroxylum subrotundum | reverse complement strand
TGGGGAACGAAATTATAAATGGGGATGGGGGCGGGGATCGCATAATCCGCCCCAAACCCGCCCCATTGCCATTCCTAAACAGGAGTTATGTATCACAAGATTGTCACCGATGTACCCAGTATTTTTTCCATGTGACAATGATTTTTTTTTTGGGTTAAATCATCCGGTATCCGACGTCACACAGGCAATCGACTAATCCAGATTCGAGCCGGGTTGGACCATATAGACGGCAAAGCTCTCCCTCACAAGTGCGGCTCCATTCCCAAGACTCGAAACCGAGACCTTGGTTAAGGGAGGAGGAGCCTCAGCCACTCCACCACAACACTTGCGAGTTGTGACAATGATAATTTGAACGGGTGGTATAACACTCGACTTTTTTTATAGATGTATGGCGATAAACTTTGCATGGTGTACGTGGTCGGCATGTTGACAGATAATCAAAATGTGAGGATTAATTTTACATTACCAAACACACAACTACTCAAAAGTGACTAACATCATTTGGTAATATTTAAGAGTTATTGTAGTTATATAAATATGTAATTTAACTATATTTTTAAGCACAAGGCTTCATCATGTTGGGCAAGTTTGATCTAATGTAGCGCCCCAATATTCCGCAAGTATACGGGTCGTAACTCGTAGTAATTGAGATGTCGATTCCACGAGGAATTAGGTAAAATTAATTGAATCATATCTTTGTCTGAGGTTGTAAAAACGTGATTTAAATGAAAATAAAAATAACCATAAAATTAAGCAAACAAGTATGAGCTGAATGAAATTAAAATTCTAAAATTAACACAATTAAATCAAATAGAGCATTGACCACTTAACAAATGAGAAATCGCAATAAAACAAGATCAATCAATTATGAGAACATAGGATTCATTCTATCGTCATTTTGCTACCTTAACCACTTTTGATTCAATCGTTATCAATCCTAGATTTTCTAAATAGTTGATTATTCTCTCTCAAGATCTAATCATTTTACCCTAACTAATAATCCCCAATTGAGTCTGAAATTCTGATTTTGCAATCTCTCAATTAACAAAAATAGCCTATGTTTTCAATTAGTTCTTAAGCGATATTTTAGGTAATCGGGTCCTCACACAAGATTTCTCTTCATATGATTATAGATATGATATTTATGTGATCTATTACGTTGTTAATTCTCATTACCCAACCTAATCATGTTGCTATTGATTCAATCTCTCGATTTATTATCAAAATATGCGAAAACCATAAATATCACAATACCTAAACATTTCATTGACATCAAAAGCAATTAAGTCACAAAATGATTCAAGGATATATCCGACAATGAAATTAGAACATCATCAACACTTTCAAAATTCTCAAACCCAAGTCATACATCAAGATGAAGTAAATAAACAAAAGAACTTGAAATAGCTAGGTTGGAGTGGCTTGGCAGCAGTTGCAGATGCTCTTCTTATACACACATAATGATAATTAGCAGCCAATCAAAATTACAACTATCACTAAGTAGCTTTTCATTAAAATTCTTGCTATTTTCAAATATCAATAGTTTTTGTTCATTTTCTTTAAGTTTGACATAGTTTTTTTGACTCGAAGCAAACATTTGTGATGAGTGTCCCCCCAGTTACTCAACTAAGTCATGTTTTATTAATAGGTTTGATTGGAATGCATTTTAGTCTTTTGATGCAAAAGAAAACATTTGTGATGAATGTCCCATGATTACTCAGCTATATCACATTCTCAACTAGCTACTAACTCTATTCATAACCTGAAGGCTGGCGGAATAGTTATCTATTGAAAATACACACACATATTCTTCTTTTTTCACAATTCACGTATCCTACTTTATTTCTTTTAGCTAATCGTCCTCATGAAAGGTTACTAATGGTCTTACTTATTTAATTGACTTATAATTAAAAATATAACAAATTTCCTAAGATGAAAAAACTAACATCATATTTGATCAAGTTAAGTTTTAATCTTATAAACCCTCAATATTCTACAAGCGCACGATTCGTAGCATAGTATTAAAGGTGTCAATCCCACGAGGAAGGAGAGTAATCTATTCCTAAAATCTAAGGCTAGAAAAACTATAAAACCGAAAATAAAAGATACAACAGAAATTAATCACGAGAATTGAGTTCAACCAATCAAATCAGAAATTAAACATAAAAGTATTAACAAGTAAACAATATGCAATCACAATAGAAATCAACAAAAGGAATTTACCAATTCATGAGAAAGGGGATTTATAAGGTAAACAATTGTGACGAATGTCCCCCGGTTACTCAACTAGGACACGTTTTATTAATAGGTTTGGTTGTATCTTTTTAACGCGAAGGCAAAAATTTGTGATGGATGTCCCCCGATTACTCAGTTATATTACATTCTCAACTGGCTACTAGTTCTATTCATAACTCGAAGACCGACCGAATAGTTATTTATTCAAGATACACACACACTTTTTTCTTTTTTCACAATTCACGTAGCCTACTTCATTTCTTTTAGCTAATCGTCCTTATGAAAGGTTACTGGTGATCCTACTTATTTAGTTGACTTATAATTAGAAATGTATATAAAAAATTTCTTAAGGTGAACGAACTAATGTCATATCCTAATTAGCATGCATATTCAATCAAAGATACTTATAACATAAATTTCACAAGCTAATATGTATTTACATCTTAAAAAACTATGTTCAAAGCTAAACTAATTCCATCAAGTTATAGCCCATTGATGCATTCACACAATTCACACCTATGCTACACACCATGTCAACCTAAACAGAAACTAACAACATGACATGCAAAATTTACATTCATGATGATAAATGTAAACCTCCCCACACATAGACAACATATTGTCCTCAATATAAAGAGCACAACAACACATAAAAGAAACTAAAAATGACAAGAAAAGGTAAAAACAAAAGGAAAAAAGAAAGGTTAGAGCATGAACCCATTACGGTTATTGAGGTGGTGACGGTTTTGTTAAAGGAATTTGGAGATTCTTTTGACCATGAAGTTCCAGCAATTCACTCCCTACAAAATAAAAATAACAAAAATAAAATTGATCTTAATTCTTAGGTTACCTCCCACGTAGTGCTTAGTTAACATTACTAGCTTAACGTGCTCTTCCTTGAGTGGCTTGCGTCCACTTGTATTGCTTAATTTTAGCTTCGTAGCTTGTAAATAAGCTACATGTTGGAAGATAATGAAAAGGACATAATCAATTGAATCCAAGTAATTTTTGTAATGCACTTTTTTATAACAAATTGTCAACATAATCAGGAATGATGAAATCCCATGAATCTTCATAGAATAAAATAGTTTGTGTTGTAAGACAGTGAATTGCTCATCTTCTTCTACAATCATCATTGTCCACTCTTTTGCTTTAAATTCTTAAATAGGGACCTCAAAATATTCCTCAAACTCTACATCCCTTGTCACCTATTCCTTGTAGCTTACTTCTTCAAAGCAGCCCTTCTCTTACACTTTGATATACTCATCCATTACATCTGTTTTCATGCAAGTGTTGTTTTCTTTTGGATAACATCTATCAGTGCTTTTTTGGTTTTCATGATGGGTCGTCAAGAATTTGTGGACATATCTTATCCTCTTCGAAATCTAATACGACAAAATCCATAGAAATAATGAACTTGTCTAACTTGATGATAACATCTTCCACCACAATAAACGGATTCTTTATGGATCAATCAACCAACTGAATAAGCATCGAAGTTGGCTTTATAATACCAAGTTCCAATTTGCTAAAGGTTGACAAAGGCATAAGGTTTATACTTATGCCTAAGTCGCATAAGCATTTTGCAAATTCTAACTCACCAACCACACAGGGTATTGTGAAGCTTCCAGGATCCTTTAACTTAGAAGGCATGTGACTGGTGATAATAAAGCTACAGCTTTCAGTTAGTGCTACCTTTTAATTCTCTTCCCAATTATGCTTCTTTGTTAACATGTCCTTTAAGAATTTGGTGTACTTGGACATGTGCTCTAATGCCTTGACAAAAGATGGATTGATTTGTAAGGTCTTTAATTTCTTTGCAAATTTTCAATCTAGTTTGTTCTTTTGTAATCGTTGAGGGTATGGAATCTTAGGTGGATATGACTCCCCACACTTCTTGTTGAAAATGCATTCGCTAGTTGACTCATTTGTACCTCTATGTTATGAATGGAAGAGGCATGGTTTTTAGTGACTTGCTTGAACTTCTCTTCTAATCTCTTATGATCTTCATCCATGTTTATGAGCTTGTCTAAAATTTGTCCAACTTAGAGTCCGTAGAATTGGGTTTCTCCTATTGAAATCTAGGTAGCCCTTGAGGTCAGAATTGAACTCTTGTATTATTCCACTAAGAAAATTTTGAGAGGTTCTGCTATCCAGGGTTGTAATTGTTTGAATAAGTGTTGTTTGTGTATCCATATAATTGAGTTGCTCCATGTTGTTATTTTGCATTAAAATGATTATATTAACTGCATAATTTGCATCTATGTTGAATTATTCTAAGTGGAGTGGATGAAGAGGCTTAGAAGCTATTAAGTTGCCTTATTAAATTGTCAATCATAGCTTGCATTATTGTCATTGAATAAACAACAATGACTCCTTTACGACCTCGAAAAGTAGATTGTTGTCTACTTCTGTCTGATGACCAAAGATAGCTATTGTTCGCCATCTCTTCTAGCAAGTCCTCTGCTTCCTCAACTGTCTTTCGCATAAAAGATCCTCCATAAGTAGCATCTATGGTGCCAAAAACTTAAAAGTAAATTTTTATATTTAAACTCAGTATTTAACATCACGAATAAGGCAAATGAACTTATTGTTTTGTGCTTGTGAAGTGGTAGGGGTTGATTCCATAAATAATTGATATAAGTATTGAGTCTAATATTCCTACAATTATCTAATGAAAAAAGAAATGGAATTTTAATTAAAATGTTAGGTATGTTGATTACCTCTAGAAAACATGCACAATAATTAAAGAAAAAATCAGTTAATAATATCCATATTAAAGTTCTCCCTAATTTCATCTTGCATACTTGATTTAAATATAAGAATTATATCGTTTGGAATAATGAGGTTTTTTAGCGCCATCTATAGATGTAGAACCACCTATCCTTAGATTGATTATGAAATATCATCATCATCATCATCACACCCAGTCCGAAGTCCCGCAATAAAGCGAGATCTAGGGAGGTCTGATAGTACACAGCCTTACTCCTACATAGTAGAGATTGATTACGAAATATATTTATCTAACTAATATTTATGAAATGCACTATATTATTTGAAACCTCACAACATTTAACCTGATACTAGAATAAATGAGTATATCTATATCTAGATCCCCATTTAATTATTAATATATGTGCCTAATTCAATTTACATATAGGTTCTTTTGAATATATCTATATATAGTTTTGAAACAGATCTGAGTTACCACGATATATGATCAATATTAATATTAACACATATAAATCCCAAACATAAAATCCTTTTTTTAATTGAATACAAGAATACAAGAATCTAAGGTTCTACTCAATCTAGATATAAAATTTATTAGCCTATAAACATCCTTGAAATAGAGAAAATAATAGTTGAAAGGAAAGAAGAACTTACACTAAGGAATCCCCTAATGAAAATCTTGATCCTTTGAAGATAATCACTTCTTTAAAATGACTTTTGCTCTCTCTATCTCTGTTTATTGAAAACAACTCTTAGATGTATTCTACGACTCTCCTTTGTAAAGAGGATGCTAACCCTAATGAAAACATAAGTATGAAATAAAAGAAAGTGAACAAAATCCCAAAAACCCTAATCTTTGTCTTGTTTAAATTGACAGCCTGAGAGATACAAATGTGTCACAAAGCTATGAATTTTTTTCTCAAAAAATTCGGAAGAGAAGTTTTAAATCTCTTTCTAAGATTTTCATCAATTCTTGAATTAACTTAATTGGAGCAGAGATGAGAAATTCATGGCCATTAGTATGTTGAAATTGTCTTGTAAATCTTTCCCAAAAGGTAGGTAGGTTAAGATGTGGTCATATATCTCTCAGTAAACTTTTCTCTCAATTGTATAACCTCCCTTCAACCCATGTATTAGGTAGTGTCATCATCTTTAGGATTTCTAAGAGGAGCACAAGCTGACATATAGTTATGTACTAGGTCTTGTTCAGCCCAAAACATAATATTTTCATCATATTATTCCTTTTACGCTCCTCTAATTCTTAACTACATCATTCCTAGAGCCAAAATTTCATAATTACCTAAAAAAGATATAAAAATAAATTAAATCAAGGTAATTTAGATAAAAAGGCAAAATACTAAGAAAAAATATGCAAAAATTCATGCACATTAGATAGACTAGTAGAACATAAGAATAAAAGGTTATAATTAGTGCATTATGTTAGGCAAGGGGATAAACTAATCAATAGCTAATTAAGTGTGCCTTGAAATCGCTATTATAATGTCTAGCTTATCTGTTTAACATCAACTTAAATTTTTTTAGGTATATGTATACCAAAATTAAGTTATGGGAAGATCTTTTTATATATGAGAAAGTTGCTAAGTGTCTTAAGAGGCTAAATAGTGCATTTGAGATCATTGGTATGAGTACAAAAGGGAGTTTACTTTGACTAAATAGTTCATTTTGCTAAAAGTGAAAGCAAACAATGTTCTAAAAAGGATTTACTCTTACTTTGGTGTATGGAGAACAAATTCAAGGTTTGCATATCCACACACATCTTCTAAATAAGAGTTATTTTCATTATGAAAAAGACTAGTTATTTAGGTATGGATTTTTTAGTAACTGCTTTGGCTCAGTACAATGATGTTATTGTCAATGGATTGACCCTTGTTTTCCCTGAAATCTTTAATGATACAAACTTGAGGAGGGCTGAAATCTTAGAGTCCCATGGTATGGAACTCAGAGATCTAAGCTCTAAATTTGCATTTAAGCATATAATAGAACAGGTAGGATCGAGTTCAAAATTGCCACAACAAAATCAAAAGGTATCATAGATGGAAGAATCTGACGAAGAAGAAGAAGGTTAGGAGATAGTGCTCAGCAAATTGGAAGAGAATAATAAACGACTAAAGGGCATGATGGATGTTATAAAGGCATAAATGAAGGAGGTACTGTGACATTAACACTGCTAAACAAAGAAACTACTAAAGTATTTTAATAGTAGCAAGGTGCCCAAGTCCTTCCTCCAATGCTATCACCACCATAATCCCTAGATGTATTATTGCCCTTATTTTCTATTTCTGTTATTGTTATTCCATTAGTTTTGTGTTTTGAGTGTGCTTTAGTTATGTGTTGTTTCTACTTTAAAGACAATGTGTTGTTCAAGTGTGAGCATTATGTGAATTTTTGTTACATGATGTTTGCATTGTGTGAATGTGTCAATCATATGAAATTGAAAGGAATTGGCTTAACTATGTACATAATCACTTAAATTATGAAGAAAATTTAACTTGTGAAGTTAGTATTTCTTAAGAGTTTTAAAGGTGAATTTGTAAGGTTAATTAGAATATTGTACCTATTATTTCATTTTATGACACTTTTTTGGATACACTTATAAATAAATTTATTTAAATTTGTAGGCATCATTAGTAGCCTTTCACGGGAGTGATTGATTAAGAAGAAGTGATGTAGGTTGGAAAAATATATGGAAAATTTGGGGTTAAGAATAGAGATAGTAGCCAGTTGTGAGTTATGATCAAGCTAAGCAACTGGGGAACATTTACGACAAAATATTTTACTTTATATTAAAAGGCTAAAATGACACTCCAATGAAGCTAAATAAAACATAATCTAGTTGAATAACTGAGGGATATTCATGACAAGATGTTTGCCTTCATGTTAAAAGACTAGGTGATCATTAAATAAAATATAAAAATATGGTGTTTTCAATAAAAGTGAACCAATTGATCTTGTAAAATGTCAAAAAATACCATGAGAGGATACTTAGCAATGGCCTACCTCTTTAATTGGTAAATAAGAATGACTGCTTGCTTACAAGCATCATGGATGTATGAATAGGGTGTAAAGATTTTGGTTGATATATATATTTAAATCAAAGAACTTGAGCATGAATGTAACAAGTTAGTGTATTGAAAATTTTTGAGTGATTGATGTTGTAGGTTAGTTAATTTTAGGAAAATTGGTGTTATTGTACTATTATTGTATAGTTGCATGATTATGTGCTTATGAGTGTTTTGTATTTTGTTTGTTTTGTAGTTTTAGTTTTGCCTGGGGATAAACAAAAGTTTAAATGCGGGTGAGATGATAAGTGTAAATTATAACATGTTTTCTAAGATTTAGAGTGTGTTTTTTTAGTGTTTTCGTAGGTGATAATCATGTGATCAGGACTTCAATTTTTATTCATATTAGTGTTTTATGTATTTTATTTTATTGTTGTTTATTAGGGTAAGAATGTGATCTTAATTATATGATTTAAGGGATGTTCAATATGATTAATAATGAGTGGAGAAAGGAAATTAAAGAAAAGATGAAGAAGGAGCTAAAGAACAAGATAGTCATCTTGCATAAGGGCAGTAGGAACCTTGTTGAAGCCTCTATCATGATCATGCATGCCATATACAATCATGACAGAGAGGTGGTGCGGGATGTTGTGCACGATCGTGCATGAGGTAGATTTCCAAGTCGTGAAATTTTTATACTTTTCATGATTTGGGGCTATTTTTGGAACAAAAATAAGTGGTAAAATCCTAGAAAGAACCCTAGGAGGCTCAAGAGTATAAAAGGAAAATGAAAAACATCAGAAAAGCAACTGGAAACACAAAAACAAGAGTTAAAGAGACCAAACTTTTGAAGAATACGAGCTCCATAATTTTTCAACTTAAGGCAAAAGAAGAGAGGACATTTAGAATTCAAACTTCTAATCTTTTCTGTTCTTTCCTTGTTTTTGAATGTTGATGATGAACAATTTGGGATATATACTTTTAGCTATAGATTGCCAAATTTGTATTTGGAATTACTCTTGAATTATTTGTTAAACTTTTACATTCTTGATTTGATTTTCAATATACTTTATGATGTTTATTGTTTCATATTCAATTTGAATTGAGATATTAGGTTAAATCATTTATGTTATGTTGCGTAACAAGAGTTGGTAACATAATAAACCTATAAATATCATATTAATAGGTAATTGAAGAGAGATCTTAATTCTTTATTTGTTAGCCTTAGCATTGCTTCAAAGCAAATTGGATTGGAAGAGTTTTGATAGATCGAGAGGTTACAATTCAATTTCTATATATTTAATTAGGATTATTTGGTTAGATCTCAAGAGAGGATAATCATAATTATTGGATGTCTGGGGTCGAATAGTTTTAAATCAAAAAGGTGACATGAAAACAAATAAGGATAGAAGTAATTTCTAAGCTTTCATCATTGATTAATCAATTATTTTATTGTTGCTTATTCATCATTCAATTATCAATTATCTTATTTTTATTTTAATTCTTAGTTATTTCATCATATTGTTTACCTTAAAAAAGTTGTACAACAATTGTTAGGTGACTAATACACTTGGGAACGACACTTTTAAATTATAAGATACAACCTGTTTACTTATAGTAAAGAAAGTTTTTAAAATAAATTTCAACAATTCCTAAATCTCTAAACCCCTCTTCTATAAACGAATTCAGGCATATCTTTTATTGCAATACTATTTACAAGATCATATTCAAACTTCTTGATTATAGACTTAGAGAAGTGATAATACCTCATATCATTCTCTCATAAGTTGCCTTCATCAAAAAAAGACAAACAAGTGATAACATATTCATAACCAAATAGTTATTCAAGAATTACAGTAGGAAACAATTAAGAAAAAGTTGTTATACTAAGATTGACTTCTACAAGGTATTTGATTCCTTAAATTGGAGCTTCATTCTAGATATCATGGTAGCCTTGGTTTTCCAACAAGATTCATATGATGGATTGAGCAATGCATTACAATAATCTCCTATAGCATTTTAATGAATGATGAGATAACTAAAATAATTAAAGGTACTTATGGATTAAGATAAGGAGATCCATTTTCTCAATATCTATTTATAATAAGCATAGAGGTCCTTACCAAGCTTGTAAGTCATGTTATTTAATAAGAAAGAAACTTCAAATATCACCACAAATGCAAGTTGAAAATTTACAACTTGTCCTTTGTAAATGACTTATTTCTTCTCTTAGGGGTAAAATCAAGTTCAATTAGTGCTCTTACGTTTTGACCCTTTAAAAAACTCTAATGTCTCTCTATGAACAAAGACAAAACCTTATTGATTGGAACTAATCAATTAGCCAATTGACTATCAAATCTTACATTACTCAAGCCTGTGAAATGTCCATTTAAATCCTTAGGCATTCCTATCTCTTCTAAGAGACCAACTTATAGAGATTTTTCTTCCCTTGATTGAAAGAATTCAAAGAAGAATTAACAACTAGTGCAATAAAAGTTTTTCAATTACAGACATAACCCAACTCATTCATCAACTTGGCAATCAATATCATACATGTTTATTGGTCTTCTCATATGATGTTTCCAATGAGCCTAACCAAAATATTAGAGCAAATGATGAGGAACTTCTTATGGTCACATCTCATAAGAAAATCAATGAAAAAAAATGAAATATAGTGATATTTGCTTATCCGGGGTTTGAGAATCATTTCCGTTAGAATTACAAACAAAATCTTAATGATTAAACATATGTGAAGAATTCTTACAAATAATCAAGCTCTTTGAATGAGATGAATCCATGCTCATTACCTAAAGAAAAGAAGCCTCTAAGGCATCATACCTAAAAGCTTCACCTTATAAACTACGTTGGAAATTCTCAAAATGAGAAAGCCAAATTAGAATTTAAGCACAAGATTGGCAACAACTCAAACAAAAGCTTCTGGAATGATGATTAGAGCAACAAGTCCCTCGTTGTAGAATGGGTTGTGTGAGTTTTTTTTTTGGATGCCTGCATCTAATTAAATATGTTTTCCTTCTACACGTTAAAAATATGTTTGTTGTTTGAGTGGTGTTCTTTATTTTCATATCTTCATGGTTATGAATTTATTTTTTGACTAGTTGTATGTGCCATACACATCCATAGTTGTTGATTTTTTTCTCTTCCTGCGACCTTGATTACAACCGAGATGGGTACGATGTTCCCAAAAAATGAGAGTCATGTTGTATGGGTTTCATCTGCGCTTGGTCCTTATTAGGGTTTCCAACAAGAATGGATGAAATGGCCAAGTGGAGTGATTCAAATCCAGTTTGAGTGTATTGCATGTGACCCAAAAATGACAAGATGAACAGTTAATCCAGAAATTCTTATTCAATCTGAGATGTTTATGTGACTCAGTTTAGGAGAAAGGAGGGAGTACACTTATGGCTAAGTGAGAACACAAAGAAACTCTCTTCCTGCTCTACTAATGTGGAGGTGTATTTGAAGATCTGAACATTTGAAGCTCGAAATCTCTGAGGAATTTTGAAAGAGAAAGAAGATTAAGATTCAGGCCTATATGATCAAGAAGCGATGCAACGAAACCCTCACCTGTTAGGTATTAAGACCAAGCATGCCTTCGGAGACAACCCAGAGGAGGGAAGCCCTAATTTGGTTATCTTTTCGTACGTGCCGAAAGAGGGTTATGAGATTACTATTTGCGGATTTTCTCAATAGGGAATTTTAGTATGCGGGTCTAAACTCCAACGTTTTAGGAGGGATAGGATCCTCTGTCCAATATTGTGGTCTCTTATTCTGTCCCATGAATTTCAGCCATTTATTTATACGAGTCCCGCGTTTATTTATGCAGGACCCACACGAAACTCACACAAATAAATGGTTGAGATTTATGGGATAGAATAAAACACCATAAAATTAAACAGAAGATCCGGACTCATTTTAGGATGAGCTCCTTGTAAGATTATAGAATGGGTTTCTTGTAAGACTATCTACTGTAAACGTTCTTTTATATATTCAATTAATTCCTTTTTTATTATTAAAAAAAATAAATAAATAGAGGCAATATCTTAGTGAGCCGTTGAGTGGACAAATTAAGCACTTATGAGCCCATTAAAAAACATAATCAAGCTTCTTGAGGTGAGATCTTCTGTGCTCATAACGTAATTCCTATTTTGTGCTAGAAAACTTCAGTTACATATTTTTCTGAGACTTATTTATTTGTATGGATAAGATCTTTTGACATAAAATTTAGAACTGAATTATGAGCACTGAAGATCTTGTCCGCTTCCAATGAGATTATGCCTACACTACAGTACGACGATACGATAAAAGAATACGAAAACATAAAAATGCGACGTCGTATGAAAGTCAATATGAGGCAGTGTCTAATAAACTAATGAAATGATTGTCCAGGAAGAGCCATTAGTATGGTTGGTTAAGGTTTGACGGTGTCCAGATTACAGACTTTGCGTATTTAGTATTTACCCATAATTGGGTGACTGCTAATGCAAATGGCTCTCTACTTTCTCAAGCTTCCTGCTCTCTTACGCTCCCCCACAACCTCGTTTTCCTTGTCAAAACCTCTCGCGCCTAATCCTACAGGTTACTCTTTCTCTCTCTCGCTGAGTGATTTTCACAAACAACTTGTGGTTGCCTTTGTGGTAATGCGATTCATTTACTGTCAGACGTTTTTTGGAAGTTTTGTGGCGCGAAACACGAAAATGCAAGTTCCATTTCTTCAATAATTTGTGCTAGTCTATTGTGGTCTAATCATTTGATCCTTGTGGACTTTTCAGTTAGATGGGTCAGTCCAGAAATGCGTTCTATGTTCAGAAGATTTGCTGCGAAAAAAGCAGCAAGCATTCAAATACCCAAGAAGTAAGCTATTTTTTTGATGTTGTCTTTTTTCTTTTTTTCTACATTTTCTTGCTTATTTAACATCGCCAGATTGCTGGAGCTCAAATTTTCAGAACATTTGGTTCCAATACCTGGTGAATTCCAAAATGGTCTCACTATCTCCTTTTAGCTGGACAATTGTTACTGTTCCTAGCATGCTTACGCACATGCGAGCCATATTACTAAATTATTGTGGTTATGGTGGTAAAAGATGTCATTTGTTGATGAGATATAGCTTGGTGAGTTGAACTTTGTGAATTTTGAAATGAGAGTTTATCAGGTCAATCTTCTTGGTGTTTCCTGTAGTGACCATGCATGTGTTTCTGATCCAGTTGATACCTTAATTGTTCTTTGTTTTAATGACTTGATTGTCTTGTTTTTTTCTTTTGTCTCTGGCACCAAATTTAGATCACGTTATTCAAACTTAGTGGCTGATGTGCACTACCTCATGTAGACAAATATAATGAAGTCAAAGACATTTCTTGCAATCATTGTGCCAAAAAATAAAAGACTTGACGAAAGCCCAGTGATATGTCTATGCATTGATGTTTCATATTGAATCATATTTCAAACATTTACAGGAAAAGGAGGCTGGATGAAGTATGTGTTGAAAGGTTTCAGCAGTACAGTAGGTCACTCATCCAGTCATGGATTTTGCAAGGTAATTTTGTTCTTAAATTGGTGTAATCATCTTTGTTATCGTAATAAAATTTGCTATTCTACTTTGTCTCTGATGTGAAGTAAAAACGTCCAAGAGAGTTTAGGCTTAGACTTCCTGCTAATTTGCCACTACCAACTGTTACAGTATTGGTTACTTAGACCGGTATATTTCTGGATTTAAGTTTGGGTAAAAGATACAAATCTCTTCTTGGTTTTATTCATTCTAAAAGACATTCTTATGGTTTAAAATTGCTTAGAAAAACACTTTGTAGTATTAGAAATATTTTGTCACATGCTTAACATTCAATCACATGAAAGTTTATGTTAAAATACTTGATAGGAACCCGATAAGAGGTCCTTTTTAGTATTTCTAATACCACAAGATCTTCTAGAAAACTTAGAACAATAAGAGTATTTTAAAGAATAACCGCACCATAAAGAAGGTCCCTATTTTACCTTTAATTTTTCTCATACTATAAAGGGTTCCTGTGTCTCAAATTTTGCTCATTTAATTCTGAGAGGGAATAGTATTAAGCAATTTGTCAATTATGTAAGATTTTCACATTAGCGTAAATGTCTTATAAACTCAGTACTACTCAGTTTTCTTGCAGCTAAGCACCTATGGGAGTTGACTGCTTTTGTTTCATATTTTTATATAGGGAAAGTGCTCGTGGATGGGAAGATGGTGAACAAAGCTGGGACATCTGTCTCTGACAAAGCTATTGTAGAGATAACAGCTGAAGTTCCAAAATATGTATGTAGGTGATTACTGACCCCAGAAGACCTTTTCATTCACTTTCAATGTATGAATATTAGTTTGCATCAGCATTTAGCTGATTTACAATTCCGTTTGATCTTTTCCTGATCCAGAGCAGGATTTAAGTTAGAAGCCGCAATTGAACAGCTTAGTGTTGATGTGGTGGGCAGAGTAGCCCTGGATTCGGGATTGTCTACTGGAGGATTTACTGACTGCTTGCTTCAGTATGGGGCATCATATGTTTATGGTGTAGATGTAGGTTATGGACAGGTACTCTCAACCTAGTTTCTAAAAGTGCAAGTTTATACCTGCTGCAGTGTGATTGTTCTTATGACTGGGAGTGTAAGATGTAAACAGTCGCTTCTACAAATGACTTACATCAGGTGGCAGACAAAATTCGCCGTGATAAACGTGTTTCTGTAATAGAGAGAACAAACCTAAGATACCTCTCTGGGCTTCCCCAAAAAGTCGATGTAGTAACTTTGGATCTCTCATTCATCTCCATCCTCCTGGTACGCCTTCAGATAAATGCAATATTATACTTTACAAATTACTGGCAGGGTTTGTAACCATTGTGGTAGATTTAATTCTGCTTGAACTAATGTTCATTTACTTGTCCAATTTAGGTCATGCCAGCTATAGTTAACGTTATGAAGGAAGATGCATCTTTGATAACCCTTGTTAAACCTCAATTTGAAGCTCGAAGATCTCAAGTAAAGATTTTTCTTGCCCTTTTAATTGTAATCATAAGCCAGTGAAGTTCAATGGAGGCTAAAGACTCCTGATGTTAGTAACTTACATTCCTTCTAAATGTGGCAGTCAAGTTCTGCTACTTTTCTGGTAAAGCACAAGTATAAATCGTATTTGCCCATAGACAACCCCAAGCCTGGGAACCGAGAGTCCAGCAAGAGATACCTACAAAATTTTAACCTCTTTTGATGTGCTAAAACATAGTCATTAAAAAAATTACATAGTCAAAATCTTCTGTGCAGGTAGGAGGTGGTGGAGTTGTAAGAGATCCTGAAGTCCATCAAGAGGTATGCTTTTTCTCTCTCCTTGCTAGTAGCTTTTCCTTACCAAATACCTACATGCTTTAACTTGATTTGTATGATCCCCTTCCCACACATGATATTTTCACTTGCTTTTGGAGATGATCGTTACACATAAATCATTATATGGAGAGAAATACATACTGATTTTGGACCTAATTCATCCATCTAAATAGAGATGTTATGCATATGGTTGCAATTAGGTTCTTGAGAAGATTATTAACGGTGTTGAGAGCTTTGGGTTTCGCAACAATGGCTGGATCGAGTCTCCTTTAAAGGGTGCCGAGGGTAACACAGAATTTCTGGTTTACTTCAGTCGAATAACCCAGCAACAAGAAGAAAGAGTACTGAATTGAAGTGGAAGAACACTATGCATTGTTATGTCTACATGTAACGCCCGTAAGGAACGCATCAGATGAATTATTCTGTGTAATAAAGGATGCTACTTGGATTATTTGAAGACAAAACCCGGTTCGATAAGCTATTGCATTGAAATAATGAAGATCAGGGGGCCTTGCTATCTCATTTTTTGCAATATACTTATCATGTAGGGCTATTAATATATATATTCATAGCAAGTTTTCTCCATCAATTATCATGTATGCTTTTCACCATTTTAATAGGCGTTCTAAGACCAACAACCTGCCCAACAACAGAGAACCATGAGACGAGGTATTGATCAATGGCAAGTCCATTTTTGGCCATAACAGCATCAGAAAGGAAAAGTAATTTCATCCACTCGCTGGTGCCACAGGGATGTAACTTGTACCATGGTCTGTTCATGTATGGATGCTCCTGAAATTTTCAAGATGTATGTCAGTTTAGACAAGTTATGGGGATAAATCTAGCAACAACCTACATGGCTTTGACAGAAATAAAAGCTCACCATGTATCAGTAACTATTTACTAGTCCAGAAACTGCAAATTATACGTCATATCAGCATCCTGATCGATTGAAGGACGCATATTAAACATTATAAGCTAAAGTTTGCTTAGTCCATAAAATATTTGCTTAGTATAACTGATAAACAAGATCACACGCTGAATAGTTGTCAATGTACAATAACACGACTAAATTCCCCAAAAAAGGCAAAACCCAAAAGTTTGAGATTCATAAAATTGTGATTGAAAATGAATTAGTAATATATTGATCTATCCAAACTACAATCAATATATCTATTTCAATAGCCTCCAGCCACCAAACAATCAACAATTTACGAATGCCAAAAACATATCCATTCTCAAAACATAAGAGAAGATGACATAAATATACCTCTAGAGTGATGAAAGACCACTTTGATTCCAACAAAACCTTTGCAGAGCAGGAAGGAAGGTCTTTTTCAATTTCATTCAACATCAAAGGCCTACCATCTGTATGTTAAAAATAATCGTTATGAAAATTAACCAACAAAATATAAGCACTTGAATATGGTTATACAAGAACTCATTTTTGAGTGAGGTAACCTTGACTGCATATTCAACCTAACAATTCTAACATGTTCAAGAACACTTAAAAAGAATAATAACGTAAAGCATACCACAGCAATATCCACGAAAATATAAGGCTGGGACCCGGTATGAAGCACTATAAACTATATGAAAATCATAGTAATGAGCTCCATCGTAGCTTTTATTGCTGTCAACCTTGCCAAGAAGATCAGAAAGAGGATAAACATAGTAAGGAGGACAGAACAAAAACAGTGGCAACCAAATAAGTACATGAAATTCCACAAGTAAGAAATCGACCTGTCTTTAAGGTTCAAAGAGTTTCAAGTCAGGTAGTTGTAACTCAAAAAAGAAAAGAATTAGAAAAACAAAGAGCAAAAAACGGTAAAACAAAGATGAAACATCTACCAAGGTGGCATCATCATCATCAATTGGCTCCTCCTCATTCACTTCTTTTTGGATGAGATTTGAATCGAAGAGACTTTCCTATACAGAACAAGTGATAAACCAGCAAATATATTGAAAATCAATCTTAGTTTCAGAACAATAACAAAATCTAAATTCATATATATGGAACCTGATGCGATGAGGGAAGGAGACAGAAGTTGTCCAATGAGAGGTAACCCTCCATCTGGGAAAGAACAGAGCTTTGGGGAGGGTGAACCCAAATCCAAGAAGGAGAAGAAGAGTTAAGGCGTTCCCATTTGAGGACAAAAGTAGGAGCTGCTGCCACTGCAAATTCCTTGTATGACAGTGTTCCATCCCACGAGAATAAATCCATCTCTTTGATTGTTTTCAGAATAAGCTCAACAATTACCTCCTTTCCTATCCCTAATATAATTATTAGGGATTCGAATACTAAACAAATTACAAACTTCATATTCTCTAAATCAACAAAGATTAGAAGAAACTTTGTAGAAGAGACGGGTCAAAGCATAAACATCCTCTACTGATGGTTCATTTCACTGGTTTTCTTTGCTAGAATTTGGCAAAAATTCCAATTAATATTTTTGTTAGGTGCTACTCTAAAGTTTTCTATTTAAATGATTTTTCAATTAAACAGTTTGAATTTTATATAAATATTTACTAACATATGCACAGGAAGTATGCAAAGGGTAAATGCATAAATAAGGAGATCAGGTCAACAGTCATTAGCTGGGTGTTCTAGAAGAGGTAAATCCTGCATTAAAAGCATGGTTCAGGTTACAAAAGTGAGGGAAATTCTACACAATAGATTTGAAGAAAGTAGCCTCGTTTACTTTTCTAATTTTGGTTTCTAAAAAGGCAACAAAAGATGGAAATAAAAAGTTGATCAGGTGGGGTTGAACGTCTATTTGTTTAGAGAGATTGTTAGTCCCCTTACATTCCAATTCAAGAGATTCGTAAGTGGTGGGTTTTAGAGCCTACCTTTAGAATACCTTTATTCTTGGTGTTTTTTCTTTTCTTTTCCTGCCAATGTGAGTTCCCTTACAGCTGAATGTATCATCACTAGTATCAGAATCTTGCTAATTAAGAGAAGTGCCATCTATATCAGTAGAAAACACAAGGTTTTGGTTAGGACTAAGGTTAGTGTCCAGATGACGTGGTTCATTTGTTAGGCAATTGAGAGAAGGCTTAAGAAATAGTAGAACAGACAGTTGGCCAAATTTAGAAGAAAATCTGAAAATTATGTTTCAACTAGTATAAGAATATTTCAACTATAGGTTTCACCACTATCAAGAAATATTTTGTTATGAAATTATGTTTAAGTTACAATGCTTGTTAATTATGATAATACACATGAAATTAATTATACTTCAATAAGTGACATACTAATAATGGAAATTTCACTAGAACCATTACTTTTTAATGTTTCTATTGTTAACGCAAATAATTTTTGAACCATGTCAATAAAGATATCATTAAAATTCTCAGTCATATATGATAAAAGTTAATATTATTTACTTTTATTTTTGATCAATGTATAAGATATTAAAAGACTTTAATATTCTTTAATATTTCTCGATGAGTATAACTTCACAATCATAAAGAATATTAAAATTACATTCACTAATTTTAGTTATTATCCAAATCAGTTTGAACCTAGTTGTTTATCTTCTATATACATTCTTTTCAAGATCAAAATTAATATAAATCATAATAAATTATTTTTATTACAAATTCCTTCTTTGTTTTATATGATAGTTTAGTTTTAAAAAAATATTTTTTTATAAAATCAATTCATTGAATATTATATTATATATGAGCATTTCTTCCATTCATCATAACAATATGTGAAATCTTATCATAAATCATTTGTATTCATATTGGTGTGTCCTTTTAGCTAGATTAAGGATAAATGATTTTTTCTTTATGATTATGATTTTTATACTCTCTTTTTCATATTTTACATCTATGTTTTAAATTATCAAAAAAAAAACTTTGAATGTTAGGACTTTCCTTTCATAACTCTCTTTTATTAAAACATTTTTCAAAGAAATAATCTTTTTAAGTTATAAATATATTCAAATTCGAAGCATTATGAAAGATATCTCTGTATTAATTTAACTATTTTTCCTCCATAAAGTCCTTAAACTAATAACTTTTCACATATTCAAAGATTTTGAATTCTTAATTAATTAATAAAAGCAACCAATATCTACCACTTAAGTTTAGAATATCTATAGTTTGCTTTTCAGATTATTTGATGTTTTCAACTCTCTTTATTCTTTTTGAGTTTTAAGAAAAAGTACCAAGGCCATCAAAAATAGCCACAAAATAGAAACTCAACCAATTAGATCATCAAAATTAACTAGAAAACTGAAAAGAATACTAATTAATGACTTGATAAATAGGCGGTAATATTGTATATCAAAGATGCAAATAGCATACAGAAACAAAATCATAAACAAAAACGGTGATCACAAGTGTGAGAAAAAGAATTAAAACATTAACATAATGACACAAGATAGATATGGATCATGAACAGATTAACTGTCAAAAACAGAATCGCTAGAGGCATAAACTGATTATTTAGGTCAAAAGGAAAAATAAAGCAATTAAAACATGGCCAATAGATTGCAAGAGTCCAGAAATTACAAGAAAGTCATAACAGACTCAAACCCGACACTCTCCAAATAAACAAGCAAGCATAGGCTGATACTTGTCATCTCAAGAAAAATAAAAGATGTCGAGAAGTTCACCAAAGATAACATGGACACAATTGGTACTCAAATAAACAAACACAACAAGATCATGGTTACCAGTGACAAGATAAATAACCGAATCAAAGCCTAGAGCATAGCTTGGAAAACACCAGAAAAGCCACAGTGATACAGGAAAACAGTAAATCAAACTAACAAATAGAGGTAACAAGCCTGAACATACTACGACATCGAGAATATAAAGAAACCAAAAAGAAAGGGTTTACAATTTTACCCAAGGTTGTAACAGATATACGCACACAGGTGGTGCGTGTTACAGAACCTAGAGGCCCGTGCTTGACCTGTGAATGTTATGTATTCTCCTTTGTTCTATCTATAAGCTGGAAATATACAGTTACAATGGTTAGAAACAAGAATAACAAACGATCAAGGTGCGAACGAAAACAAGTATGGCAATAAACGAGTAAGAAACGAAGGATTTGGAAAAACTTCGATTACCTGTTTTGGTCGCTCCTCTTCTGAGGAAAAGGGGGGGTGAAGCGGGAATTAGAGGAGAAATGATTTCAGTGAAGGTTCGAGTGAGAAACAAGGACAAAGGCTTCAGATGGGGCTAATATTATTTAAATTAACCAATATTTATGCAAATATTATATAGTTTGAATTTTATGTTTATCCTTTTATTATTCTGACCTTATTATTAAATTTATCTTTTATATAAATATATTTTTATTAAAACTTTTATAAATTAAATGAATAACTCAGTAGTTTTTTTATGAATTTCTTATAAAAAAAAGTTCCATAAATTTAAAAACCATTTCATGTGTATTATAATTCTTAATATAAGTAGAGTGTAGAACCCGTTAATAAGAATTGAGCTTGAGTCAATCATCGCCAAAATAAGTAGAACTAGTTATTTAGATAATTCACCTTTACCATTTATAAACCTTTTAATATTTTCATGTTTAATCAATATGAAATACTCTAACACTCCCCTTCAAGTGCAACTAGAACTGAACATCTAGTTTTCACTTGAAATAAACGCAATGATAACCAGACCGGACCATTGGGACTAAACATCCAAACGGACAATCAGAAAATTAAAAATCCGGACCAAAGCTGCTCTAATACTATATTATAATTTTTAATATAGATAAAATAGAGCCCATTAATAAGAATTAGACTTGAATTAACTATTGCCAAAAATAACTAAAATTAGTTATTTAAATAGCTAACCCTTACTATTTATAAACCCCGAATATTTTCATATTTAGTGTAATAATGTGCATGAGATTAACCCAATTCACGTATTGGTCTAGCTATAATACGTTAACACAAGGGATTATCTATCCGAATCTGAAGCTTAGGCGGCGAGGTGTGCATTTTGGTGTTCTGCTGGAAAGAGGAAGGGCGAATAATTTCCATCCCTTTCTCGTGGCTACCGTACCGTTTCCATCAAGGAGATCGAAAGAGATATTACCTCTGTGATTGTAATCACCATTATCCAAGTACAGTTGTAAGATTACAAGATGGCAACCAACTAAGTTTGGTACTGCCTTTAGGATCAAACATTACTAAAACAAAATGCAAGTTAAACTGCTCCATTACTTGGAAAGCAAAGTTGCAGAATTCTCTCGTGGAAATTGTATGTGAATGGTGACACCCCAACACTCCATGCACCAAAACTTATCCGCCACGCCAAGAATGCTCAAAAAGTAGCATTCTTCATTTTGTCCATGCAATCTTAGCATTCTTCATTTTGTCCATGCAATCTTAAGAATGCAGAACAAAATCTGCGCCTGGAAAAACTGCAAGATGTATAAATACAACAAGAATAATAAGTCTGACGCAGGAAGGGGACCATAGCAGTCGTGAGACCTCTGACAGAAAAGGATGAACTACTTTACATTAGAATTACAGCATCAGTTTCGTGGCTTTGATGGAGTTGGAGAAGACGGAGGTTTCAAATCTGGGTACTGCATCCAAAAAGACGTCAAGTAGTTTAAGTTGTCAGGCATGTACACAAGTTGGTCCCAACACAATTAAACATTAAGATGATACTAACTATTGCAAAACTGATGTAAGGAAATTCCCGTTACAAAAACATGGGTAATCATGGCCATCATGCACATAAGATAATAAAAAAGATCGAAAAAGAGTAGATACCGTACGTTAGGGTAGGGACATCTGTAGTCACTTGTCAAATGTGATTTGGAATTCATAATCTTGTTTACAGATCCATTGTCTGGAACGCGGCTTTCTCCAGCAAGCAAGGCAATAGAGGAAGCACCATCCTTGACTTCAGCTAACTGACTACGTGCTCCATCATCTCCAAGTTTTCTAAGTTTAGACTTCTTCTTCTTCTTCTTTGGCTTGACATGGACAGAAGGAGGCAAGAGGTTTTCCTGTATTTCCTGCAATATAACAAACAGCAAACCAAACAGATATTACCAAGAATCAACAGATTTAAGTGCTAAAAAGCTATTGAATAAACTATACCACATCAAAAAATGCACCACAATCAGAATGGGACAAGATGCAGGAGAACGTTCCTCTGTACATAATAAGTAAGTTGGGTACCAGTTCAAGTAACAGTGTCTATATGCCTCAGCTATTCAAGTTCAAGATCAAGCTCAGACAGGCTAAGTGAAATATAATGATCATAATTACTGGTTTCAACAGCCAAAAAAAAAAAAAAAATGAAAACAGAACCAAAATGGAGCTTAATAAAGTAAACCAATATATGTGAAACCCATAGTTTACATTGGTGATAATTCAGCACTGAACAGAGGAAAGAAGCATACCAACCACCCCTTTTTCCCTCTGACTCCACCTCGGATTGCATAAGCCTCTTTGAATCCATTTTTGAATAGCAATTCAGCTGCTTTGATTGAATTGCCATCAAAACTACCTTGCAGACAAAATGAGGAAGCAAAATCAAATTTAGACCCATTTGAAACCAGCTAATTTAGTAATTCTCAAGAGCTTGAACGCATGCTGCAATGCTGCTAGAAATTAGAAGTAGCACAAAGGTGTGTTTACAAAAATGTGCTACAGAAAACTATATCAACCAAACAATCTTTGAAAAAGTCATGGAAGATACAGAAGAAGCTAAAAAGATGGGACATTCATTTGCAAAGATGAGAACCTGACATATTAAAACATCAATGGATGTCGTTCACCATATACATAAACCTCCAGAAGCTGGCCTGTCCAATCTAGAAAACATTATGCTAAAGGCCTACTTCACTAGAGCACCAAAATTTTATTGCGAAAGGAACAATTATTCACTCTTTATAACTAAAATCTAGAGTGTTCAATCTACAGATTCTTATTTTTGACTTTACTCTTCGACTATACTGCCACCCATTATATCTAGTCCAGTAAAAGATCTGAATAGCTTTGCTGAAATTACTTTGCTTGATTGTTCAACTATATTGTTAGACAGAATGATTGCAAGGTTTACGTTACATCTTCCTTTGTCATCTGTTACTTTCCTACTTTCTCAAGGACTTTTAGTTCCCAGCCAAACACAAAATAGCCACCCCTCGTCGAAAATAAGCCAAAATGTCCCATTTCCTAAGGTCCTCATTTTAAACTCCCTGTTGTAAACTCTTAATATTACATGCTGTTTATAGAAAATTTCAAAATTAAGGTGTCAAGAAGCCAAAAGAGAGAAAGAGGGAGAAATCCAAGTAGTCAACAACTGACTCTAGCGCTTACTTGTCCAGAATACACAAGATGGTATTTGCTGGGTCCTGAAAACTATCCAATACGTTTTTCACAAACAACATTTCGTCTCCCTCCTCAGGGAACTCAACCTGAACCGCACTCTTATTGAAAATCTTCAAATTGGGGGAACCCAAAGATATCAAAGTCTTCGCCTTTCTGATATCCAAAAGCTGCGCATCTGGGTTGTCCCGGAGCTTTCGAAATGCATCAATAGCAGAGATAAACTTGTACTTGCTTAAGTACTCTTGGGTCAGAGGTATAACAAGCAGCCAAATGAAAGTACACCCAGCAACAAAAAATGGGTTTCTGTTAAAGAAGTCATCAATTGAGACCAACACTGGTTCCAAGTTTATTCTTTCGAAGACTTGCTGGGGATGGGAGCTTACAGCTTCGGAAGCTAAGCAAGGGAGAGAAGTGAAGAACTCCAGAGCAGCGAAGGAGAGCGAGGTTTTACCAGCAACAGAGTTTCTGAGCAACGAGATAGAGCTCAGAAGAGAGGGCTTTGAAGGTGTGAAGTTGAGAGCTTTCGGGTGGTTTTGGATGGTTAGAGCAGAGGCTAGCACCATGGAAAGAGACTCCATCAAGAAGATGCACAGAGAGGCGTCTTTCTTATCTCAAGTTCATTCTACTTTTACAAGGCTTTGAGTTTTAGGTACTTTCAACACGTCAGGGAAAAAATAATCCTATTTCACTTTAATTTTTTTTCGGTTATTTCAATATTTTTATATCATAAAAGAGTTAAAAAATTCTAATATTTTAACCACCGGATCAGAAATTAAGCCAATAAGACAAGAGATTTAAGATTTTAAAGATTCAACCAATATTAGTTCATCATAAAATTAGTTAAAGAATAAATAAAATTAAAGAATTTGAAATATAATTGAAAGAAACTGCCTTTATCAATAAAAAAATTTAAGTTTAATTAAAAATCTTAAATAAAAATTAATTTATTTATTTTAGTTTATAAGAATTTATTAATTTACAAAATGGACTGATTAATTAATAAATTAATCAGTTTTTAACAATAAGAGTTATCAAACTAAGTCGAATCAGAAAGATGAAAATCGAATTAGAAAGTTGTGATCAACATTGAAGAGGACCTTTGGTCTTATGCTAAAATCATTAGGCATATCAACTTAGGTAGCATAGTTAAAATGACAGTGTCTCGGCCCATTCTACCATCTTCACCTATTTTTAAGATAATATACATATGTTTAAAATCTCTTAAACATGGGTTTAGGCATGAGTGCAGGCATTATCTTGTTTGCTTTCTATTAGAGTACTTTGTTTACGTAGAGCTCCCATAAGTATTATTAGTGACTAAGATATGAAGTTCTTAGGTTACATTTTCAAAGATGCTATCAAGTAAGTTACGTATTAATATATCCACACACTAATGAACAAACTAAGATAATGAATATGACTTCATGTACTTTACTCTAAGGTATTAGAAAAGTAACTTAAAAGAATTAGAAACATTGTTTATCTTTTGTTGAATTTGCATATAGTATAAGTAATCATTCTTTCGTTGGTTATAAATCACTTGAGGTTGTTTATGGTTTGAATCCTCTAACCCCTTTAAATTTGTTACCTTCAAATATTAATGAGTGTGTTAGCTTAGACGGGAAAAGAAAATTAGAGATGGTGTCGAAGTTTCATGAGTGTGTGAAAAGTCATAGAGAGAGTAGGAATGGCAAGTTTTGCCCAACTTAGCTTAGCCCAAGTTGACTAGGCTTCTGGCTCAAGCTTGGGCTGTGGTTCAAGCTACTGGACCTAGCCCAAAGCCCAATTTTTTAAATAAAAATGGTCATTTTTAATTTTAAAAATTAAAAACATCTATTTAATTGAGTTATATCTGAGCTCAATCATAAAATGTTGGGTTGAATTAGGGTTTGGGCGGGGTTGAGCTTGACCCAACTCTTTATCACTCTTAGTAGAGAGTAAGAATGAAGAATATGCTACAAAGGATAACAAAGAAATTAGGCTTGTAGTGTTTGAATATTTTAGATTTTGGTGTATTTGCAAAAGGAGAGGTTTCTCACTAAAAAGAGAGATGGTCCATTCCAAATTGTGAAAAGTACTAATAGGCAATGCCTATGAGATTGATCTTCAAAATGTGCTTGACATAACTAACATATCAATAATTTATATATTTTATTTAGGTTTAATTTACTAGGTATCTAGCACTTGGATGATATGATTTATATGGATTTTATTATGTTTTCTATGATTATTTCATTCTTATAGATGACAATTTTAAGGAATAAACACGAGATTTAGTGCAACTTTATCCACAGCTATCAAATTGAGGTGATTTTGAAATCATTAGAAAGCTAATTTGATGCACAAAAACTTTGTAGAATATATGAGGAGCCAATTCTAACTTATAAATTTCAAGAAGTGGAAAAGTTTAAGGAGTAAAGTATAACAAGCACACCCATTTTTCGTACAGTATAAGACCTATACCAAATTAATTTATGACTGAGATTGTAAGGTTCCGGTCATGTATCTCATCTATAATATATATCAAATATACGCAATGAAAAATAAAATGGAACCTCAAAACCATATCTACTCATGCATATAGATATAGAAAACAAAAGCATGAAATGTAAGATGTTTACATATCTTTCTGACAATCTCCTTCATTCTTTAATCTTCTCCACGTGGGGTTGTTGTAAACCACAATGATCAACGTAAATCATCTCTAATGAAAGTCCACACGAAGATAGAAGGATGGATGAAACCTCACTAGGAGATGACTAGAATTCTTTCTTTGTGCTAACAAAGACAAGAACTCTTGTGAGAGTTAGAGAGAAAAAGAGTGTGTGTATGACAAAGAACCTTTATTTTTCTTGTGTCTTACACAAGATGCACGAAAATGATGATTATTTTCTGCTCTTTTTGGCCTCCCATAACCCCCATTAATGATGAGAGTTAGAGAGAAAAAAATGTGTGTATGACAAAGAACCTTTATTTTTCTTGTGTCTTACACAAGATGCACGAAAATGATGATTATTTTCTGTCCTTTTTGGCCTCCCATAACCCCCATCATTAATGGGAAGTTAATGGTCATGAATAGTAATGCATTAATGGAAGTTATGAGAAGTTAATGACCATGAATAACGTACATTAATGGAAGTTTTGGGAAGTTAATGAACAAATTGGCAGCCAACAACACTTGTTTCTAATCCATTCCATGCAACATTTTCTATCATGATCACATCGCAATACAATCCTGAAACACTCTTTCATATCTTGAATCACCATTCAAGACCATTTTAGTCATCCTTCGGATCTCCTATGTGTGTGACCCATTAGGTTCCCGATTATGTTGACCACTTGAATTAACACTTAATTCAAGTAAGTCAAGAGTGGTATCTAGCAACACGTCATAACTTCCAATTAATCGAAAAATCAGTGGTTTGATTACGAACCCTTCCATATGCAATGTTTCCATGCAATTCATCCTTTCACCATCTATATACCCCACTTGATTCAGAGTATGGTCAAAGTGTCAACTCTCACTAGACTGACTACGTCACATCTAGTCCAAGTGATATTAGATCCTGTCCTGAGGATCTCATTACTCTATGTATCATTGAAGACTCTCTTCATGACACATATCTGCTCTGGCTAGAGACTTCGAGTAATGACCCCGACAAGAGGCCGTGGGTATCATCTCCTTCTATCAGGAGTGGTGAATCCTTTATTGGCTACTCAATTACCTCTTAGTACCTCAAGTTGTAACTAATCACCACCCTATGAGTAACCCTTAAAAGGTACCGATGAATGGAGTCAAAGCACAAGATCAGTATCTGAGATATCCTTGAGCACCTCAAGTCAAAGGATACTTGCACTATTACTATGATGAGACTATCGTTGACACTGGAATAGAATATCCATATGATTGTCTCATAATAGGTCAATCCAATGAACTTACTACCCTTAGTAAGCATCCACATGTTAACTTTAAACAACTCATGTCTACAGCTTCTGAGATCTATTACTTGATCCAATCAAGGAGTATAACATGTGCTAGTCTATCCGGATTAATGATATCTTATCTTATTAATCCTATGACTAGGGAAAGTTTAGATACTAACATAATTACACCTGATAGGAATCTCATAATCATGATCTCATTATGATTTCCTCCATGCTATGTTTTATATCAAGGACTTTATTAAATCAATTTAAGATCAACATCAAATTCATAAATGTATGAACATCGAAATAATAAAAATGCCTTTATTAATCATAAAATGATTTGTATAATAAGTGTTACAGGTGATTGCATTTAGAGCACTTCTCTAGCAAACTCTCACTTGTACTAAAGCTAATCGCCTTGATATCTAATACCATAGTCGTGTACATGTGACTCAAAACTCTTTTAGGAAATAGGCTTAGTCAACAGATCAGCTATATTCTGATCGGTGGGAACTTTATCTTGACATCATTTCTACCAATGATTTCTTTAATCAAATGGTAGCGTCTGAGTACATGTTTGGATTTCTGATGAGACCTTGGTTCCTTCGCCTACGCTATCACCCCGTTGTTGTCACAATAAAACTGCACTGGGTCAGCAATGCTTGGAATCACATGAAGTTCTATGATGAGCTTCTTAATCTAAACTACTTCCTTTTCCACTTCTGAAGCTGCAATGTACTCTGCCTATGTCGTCGAATCTACAGCCGTCTCTTGTTTGGAACTTTTCCGACTGACTGCACCACCATTCAGTGTAAATACATATCCAAACTGAGATCTGGAGTCATCCCTATCAGATTGGAAACTGGCATCAGTATACCCGCTTACCACAAGATCACCTTCTCCATATATCAAGAACACATCCTTAGTTCTTCTTAAGTACTTATGGATATTCTTGACAGCCACCCAAGGACCCTCACTAGGATTTGACTGGTATTTGTTTGTAACACTTAGAGCATACAATACATCGGGTCTAGTATATAACATGGCACATATGATTGATCCTATAGCCGAAGCATAAGGAATCAAACTCATGCGAGTCCTCTCATCTTGTGTCTTTGGACACTTAGATTTAGAGAGTGTAATCTTATGTACCATGGGAAGATAACCTCTCTTGGACTGCTTCATGCTAAACTTCGTTAGCATCTTGTCTGTATATGTAGACTGAGAAAGACCAAGCAACCTCTTAGATCTATATCTATAAATCCTTATCCCAAAAATATAAGTTGCTTCTCCAGGGTCTTTCATAAAGAAGTTTTTAGCTAACCAAATTTTAATTGATCGCAAAGTTGAGACATCGTTTCCTATTAGCAATACGTCATCTACATACAGTATAAAGAACACAATTGCAGTCCCACTAACCTTCTTATACACATACGACTCATCCGGATTTTGTAAGAAACCAAAATTTTTGATTGTCTCATCAAATCGGATATTTCAACTCCTGAATGCTTGCTTCAATCTATAAAAGGATTTTTGAAGCTTGCATACCTTTTCTCCATCTATGGGTATGAAACCATCAGGTTGTGTCATATACACATCCTCAGTTCGACTTCTATTAAGAAAATTTGTCTTCACATCCATTTGCCATATCTCATAATCATAATGAGCGACAATGACTAGGAGTATCCTAATAAATTTAAGCATAACTACTGGGCTAAACGTTTCATCATAGTCAACACCTTTCCTTTGCTGATAACCTTTAGCTACAAATTTAGCTTTATGCGTAACTACATTAACCTCCATATCAGTTTTCTTCTTGAAAACCCATTTGCACGCTATGAGTTTTATCCCTTCAGGTGAGTCAACCAAAGTTCATACTTAATTTTCATACATAGAATCCATTTCGGATTTCATAGCATGAAGCTATTTGTCAGATTCTGAACTCTTCAGAACCTCTTCATAGGTAGTAGGCTCATCATCTTCTATAAGCAATACGTCGTTAAGTTCACTTATGAGAAATTTATATCTCTCGAGAACATGACGTATCCTACCTGACCTATGAACTTCTTGTGTTTTGGAAGGTTGAACTATTGTTTCATCTTCATGAACAATAGTCTCGGGTCTAGACAGTTGATCTGCGTCTGTTTGAGCATCTTGAGCTTTCACAAGTTCAATTTTGCTCCCACTGTCTTCTCTTAGAAGAAACTCTTTCTTTAAAAAGATAGTATGTTTTGAAACAAACACCTTTTGTTCCGAAACATGGTAAAACTGATATCTTATAGTTTCCTTAGTATATCTTACAAATAGATACTTGTCAGATTTAGCTTTAAGCTTATCTGACTGAATTCGCTTCACATAAGCAGGAGATTCCCAAACTTTGATATGAGAAAGATAGGATTTCTTGTTAGTTTATATCTCATACAGAGCAACATCAACTAACTTGGATGGGACTCTGTTTAATACATAAATAGAAGTTTCAAGTGCATACCCCCCAAAAGGATTTTGGTAAATCCGCTAAACCCATCACAAACCTCACCATGTCTAACAAGGTTCGGTTTCTCCTCTCAGCCAC
Organism: Erythroxylum subrotundum; assembly: GCA_027563845.1. NCBI lineage: Eukaryota > Viridiplantae > Streptophyta > Magnoliopsida > Malpighiales > Erythroxylaceae > Erythroxylum > Erythroxylum subrotundum. The sequence goes on along the minus strand of JAOQMQ010000009.1, from coordinate 5,691,778 downwards.
ACCATTGTGTCATGTTGTGTAAGGTGGAGTCCACTGAGACAATACAATATTCCATTATCCCTGAGATAATAAAAAAACTCTTGGCTTAAGTATTCACCACCTTGATTTGATCGAAGTGATTTAATACTTATCCCAAGTTGTTTCCCAACTTCATTTCTGAATTTATTGAACCTTTCAAAGGCTTCAGACTTGTATCTCATAAGATACACATATCTATATCGAGAATGATCATCGATAAAGGTAATGAAATATATGAAACTACCTTTGGCATGTATGGACATCGGACCACATACATCAGTATGTATTAGGTCTAAAAGTCCACTAGTTCATTCACCCTTTTCCTTAAAGGGTAACTTAGTCATCTTGCCTAGTAAGCAATATTCGCATGTGTCATATGATTCATAATCAAATGACCTTAAACTACCACACTTGTATAGTTTAGACATACATCTCTCACTTATATGTCCAAGGCGACAATGCCATAAGTAAGACAATTTCATAATATCTCGTTTTATTCTTTTGTTATTATTGATATTTAGAACCGGATTAAACATATCCAATATGTATATACCATTGCACAATGTAACCCAAGCATATAACATTCCATTCAAATACATTGAACAACCATTGTGACTAAAATTTACATGGAATCTAGCTTTACTAAGACTAGAAACGGACATTACATTTTTAGTTAAAGTAGGTACATAAAAACAATTGTTTAATTCTAATACAAGCCCACTAGGGAGCGTTAAAACATATGTGCTTACAGCTAATGCATCAACTCTTGCTCCATTGCCCACTCACAGGTTTGACTCTCTTTTGTTGAGTTGTCTACTTTTCCTGAGGCCCTGCAAGTCAATACAAATGTGTAAGCCATAACTAGTATCTAATACCCACATGTTGTCATCAGAAACAATATGAATATCAATAACATAAATACCTGAAGTAGACGAGGCATCAGATGCCTGCTACTGCTTCAAGGACTCTAGATAGGCCTTGTAGTTCCATCTTTGCCACAGTGGAAGCAAGTTCCCTTCGAGGCAATCTTCTTTACTTTCTTAACACCTCCCTTAGGCCCCGCAAACTTCTTCTTCATTTGGTTCTTTTTCTTCGAACCAGAAGAGTCCACCAGCTTCACAACCTTATCCTTGCGGACAAATGGCTCAACTACCTTGAGCATGTTGACCAGCTCAGGAATTGTGCTGGATATATTGTTCATTCGATAGTTAAGCACAAATTGTGAGTAAATATCGTTAAACCTATTAGAATTAAGTCAATACTTAATTCATGATCCAAAAGAAAACCCAAGGAGGTCAATCACTCGATGTAGCCATTTGTCTTCAGTGTGTATTTCCCTGGAGATGTCCTCTCAACCATCTTGGAGTAGAAGAGAAATCGTGAAGTCTCGAATCTTTCGAACCTTGTTTGCTCATCAAGAAGCTCCCTAAGATGATAGACTATGGTATGAGCATCCATAGCCTCGTGTTGCTTTTGCAGCTCCGGTGACATAATGGCTAGCATAATACAACTAGCCATCTCACTATTTCACATGGGCAAAGAGCAACATACATGGTCGTGTATATCAGCATACATGGGCATATAACTTCAAATGACCAGAACCAAAATTATTCAATCTTCACACATTTATAGAGACTTACACAGTCACTGTACACAATTGTGTAAGTCCAAGTTGCTTCAGATCTTCATTTCATGCCACGATTTTATCCGAATTCTTCTCCTTTGTTTGAGAAGGCAATTATCACCTATAAATGCACTTGAAGTAAATTAAGTACCAAAAATACAAATCACATTAAATATTGGTATATAATTATAGTCAAATAGGCATTTACCATAAGATTATGGAACAATAGTAGTATTGACAATGCAATTAGTGGATTTGGTTATAGTGAAGATTCTATTCCAACTTTAAAATTAAGGTCAAAATTTGGTGATGGTGGTAAGAATATGGAATTTGATAAAAGCATATTGAGAATTTTGAATAATTAGAGATTTTTTAGGCTTAAAATCAAATTATTGAAGTTAAATCAAGTTAAATTGGTAAATAAACTTAAACTAATTTAAACTGATCAAACATGTGAGTCTCGTTTTGTCATGTTGTAGGCATATAGTACACTGAGACTCATATGTCTAATTAAAAATAATAAATATGTATCACGTCAATGCTAATGTGATATATAACTAATTAAGAGTTATTTATTAATAAATTTCCATTATGTCAAATTTCATTTTGAATATTTTACAAACTTTATAATTCATTTTAAATGCTTTAAACATAAAGATGTAATTTTTTAATATAATACTTTACAATATAAGAATATATGGTGAGATGACATCAATGACTAACTACTTATTAATTATCCAATTGAACTTCTATTTTAAACCTACATCTACAATGAACCTAAATCTACAAAGACTAAAATGCTAAGATCTTTGAATAGACATTAAAAAAAAAGAGAACCTAACAAATATTAAGTAGGGGTACTAATGGGCTAGGCTTACCTAAATTTGAGCCTAGTCAGACAACTTTTAACTAACCTTGGGTTCAATCTGAGGCTCGATCAGGCTAAATTACAGGCAAGTTTCAAGAAGTTATGTAAGGATGGCAAATGTAGCCCAATCTATCTCAACCCAACCCGACTTTGGTCTGGGTTGATCAGGTCACGACCGAGATTGCTTGGCTAGCCTTCGCCCGTGGTCCGACAGGAAGGTACAAAACGATGTCATTTTTTAAAATTTTTTAAAAAATAAAGTCAAGTCGGACCACAGGCCAGGCAACCCCCGACCCTGTGAGCCATGACGTAGGCAGCCTATGATGCCATCCCTAAAGCAATTAAGTCTTTGGAGGCTACTGCAGGTTCTTTGCAAACTGGTGGGCTAGCTGCTATGTGAAGTTGAGAAAGATTTAATATAACAAGGTTGATTGTAGAACTGAATTAGAGTTTTATGAAAAATTTCTTGCGATCAATTTGAGAAATAACAAGTCTTGTTTCTTGTACATAATGTGAGAAATAACGATCTTCTATCTAGTATCTTCTATATAATACAACTAGCCATCTCACTATTTCACGTGGGCAAAAGACTTACACGAGCAACATACGTGGTCGTGTATATCAACATACACGGGCATATAACTTCACATGACCAGAACCAAAATTCTTCAGTCTTCACACATTTATAGAGACCTACACAGTCACTGTACACAATCGTGTAAGTCCAAGTTGTTTCAGATCTTCGTTTCACGCCACGATTTTATCCAAATTCTTCTCCTTTGTTTTGAGAAGGCAATTATCACTTATAAATGTACTTGAAGTGAATTAAGTACCAAAAATACAAATCACATTAACTATAGGTATATAATTATAGTCAAATAAGCATTTATCGTAGGATTATGGGATGGTAGTAGTATTGACAATGCAATTAGTGGATTTGGTTATAGTGAAGAGTCTATTCTAACTTTAAAATCAAAGTCAAAATTTGATGGTGGTAAGAATATGGAATCTGATAAAAGCATATTGAGAATTTTGAATAATTAGAATTTTTTAGGCTTAAAATCAAATTATTGAAGTTAAACCAAGTTAAATTGGTAAATAAACTTAAACTAATTTAAACTGATCAAACATGTAAGTCTCGTTTTGTCATGTTGTAGGCATATAGTATACTAAGACTCATATGTCTAATGTATATATATATATAATATATATATGGCTAGGCCTGCCTAAATTTGAGCCCAACCAGACAACTTTTAACTAACCCTGGGCCCAATCTGGGGCTCAATTAAGCCAAATTACAGACAAGTTTTAAGAAACTGGTCGGGTCGGCCGCGTTGGGCCTGGACTCGGTCACAACGACCCATGGGCCGATCGGTCCACTCATCAAAGGTGTC
>JAOQMQ010000009.1:5651170-5669215 GCA_027563845.1 Erythroxylum subrotundum | reverse complement strand
TCTCGATTTCGAAACAAGAGAAAACTTAGTGGCAATTTAGTGGCCCATTATTCAATTATAAACGTGATACCCACCTCGAATCGATGCCAAAAGCTTGTCCATAGCTTCAATTTTTCCAAAGCTTCCTTCTTTCCTCCAATTTAACAATACCTAAACCAATTCCATCTAAAATCCTTGTCATAATTAACATAATCTTCAAAAATAACTTAGAAAATCCAAAATCATCATGTTTCAAGCCATCTAAGACCAACAATTTCTAAAAACCCCAAATTATAAAAATTAGGCATAAACTCTAATTCACCTTAATCCAAAATTAATCATCCATCATAGCATAATCACTAAAAACAACCTTAGAAAACCCAAATCCATAACATTATCAAGCTATCTAAACCAATAAACCTCCAAAAATGTCAAGATCGAAAAATCCCTCTTACCTTTTTCCTCCTCCATTTTCGGCACTTTTGGACTCCAAGGGAAGCTTTCATCATCCTTCAACTATTTCCTTTTGAACCATCTCGAAAAACCTCTTGGAACCCATCAAAATCGAAACCCTAGCTTATGCCTTCTTCGTTCTTCAATTTCACCGAATGGCTCACTCTCTCAATTCTCTCTTCTTTCTTTTCTTTCTTCTGGAATTTTCTAAGTCACGATAGCAGCAGCTCTGCTCCTTTTTATACTAAACCCACTCTTCTTATTTACCATCTTGCCATTAATGAATGAGCAATGACCCATTTGCCCTTATTTTATCTTTAAACTAATCTTAACTCCAAATTTCGATCGGGTAAATGAGGCTATTTGACAAAACTTTCTTCTAAAAAAATATTTCTCTCAATCATACGAATCCAACGCCACAAGAATTGCATCAATCAGAGCTCTATAGCTCAAGATATCTCCAAAATACTGAAATCTGCCCAGACTTTTCAACTGGTCTGCCCATATTAAGTCGATCAGTTGATAGTCTTAGAGGCTGAATCTCGATCGCCTTTCTTCATCAAAGTTGTAGCCCCATGTCTCTAGTTTAATTTTCAACTTGAATCACCTCAATCCGAGCTCTATAGCTCAAGATATCCTCAAAATACGGAACACTATTCAGACTTTTTCCATCGATCATCATACTTTGAACCGATCGATCTCTCTCAATTTAAATTCAAAACCAATCAATCTTGCATAGAAAGATAGAAAAATGTCTTAGGAATCCAACGCTTTAAAAATCAGGTCGATTAGATGTCGGACGAAGAAGTTATGCTCAAAACAGTGGAGGGAGGTCGGGACGACCGATCACCCACCCAAGCGATCGATCGCCCAGCCAGGCGATCGGCTGGGCGATCGCCCAGCGGCCGCGTGCGCTGGGCGTGCGTCGGTCGCCCGCATGGGCTATCGCATGGGCGATCGCCTGGGCGGTCGGCCAGCGCCCACGCAAGGCCGCTCGGCCCTCCTGAATGATCCGACCTCCAAACTTCAAACGCTCATAACTTTTTACTCCGAACTCCAAATTGGACAAAATTTGTATCTATGTATAAGAGAAAAGACCGATCTACAGTTTTCAAAAGGATTTAACAATAAATTCGGTCTTTAAGGAGGTCAAAAATTCCCTCAAAGTTACTGGTCGATAAGCTTTACACTAAACAACATCAAAACTTCCAAAAATCATAACTTCCTACTCCCTTGTCCAAAAATTACGTGCTTTATACCACTGAAAAGATAAAAACAAGCTCTACAATATTCATGAACAAATCACAAACCAATTTAGCCTCTATCTAAGGCAATTTCTTAATCAAAGTTTCTGCCCTGATTCACAAACACCTAAACAACGTCAAAACTTTGATCAATCATAACTTCTAGCCCCGATATCGAAAAATTGCAAACTTTGTAGATACAGAAAGCTCTCAACAGACACTACAAGTTCATAAAGATCATTTTATCAAATTTTGGCTAAATCAAAAGTCAACTATTCATCTCCAAAATGTCAAAGTTTTCTTAATTCTTCAAATTCTCACATTTTCACTAATCACTTCTTGCTTTTCAACTTCCATTTAAATCTTCTCATTCACTCATTCACTTAATTCCTATAACTCATACAATTCTACTCAAATCTCATAGTCATCAAATCTTATCAATTCTTTTTCTCATAAATTTTCTTAAGGCACATACTCATCTTATAACACCATACACAATACTTCATTTTTTTTAATTCAAACATAAGTAAAATTCAAGGAAAACCCAATGTCTTTCATTTCATCAAATGCTCATGGATTCATTTATACTTCTCATTTATTTCTAGTAATCATACTATATTTTCTCATTTAATATCATTTCATAATTTTACATTTCAATCAAGGATCGGGGTCCAACAATTCAAATTTTTATTCAAAAATTTCCTTATCCTATCAATAAAACTGTAGAAGAACTATTTTTAGATAAACAAAGCAAAAACCTTGTAACTTATAATTTAGGAGGAGGTATTTTAGTAGCCAAAGAAGTAATATCTCAAAAATGCTTAGAAGCAAAATTACAGAAAACATTAAAACATAAAAATATTCAATTATGTTGTTCTAAATATTCAGAAGTCCCACAACAATATGGTTGTGATTTCACTCCTTATAAACATCCCAGATCAAAACACCCAAAATTTAGATTTGAAAACTACAAATGGAAAAATATCCGAAAAAGCATTTTTCTTGAAAACCTTTTAGATCTTATAAAAAATTCTTTAGAAAGAAAGCATATAGACAAATAAAATCAAAAAAAAATTACTGCCCTTAAGGAAAGAAGCAATGTAAATGGTGGTTATGTAAAGAAGAAGGACATTATGCTAATGAATGTCCCAAACGAAAACAAAAAACAAATCCAAATAAATATAAATAAAAAGTCAATATTTTAAACTCAACCTTACAATATAATCTAGAACCCAATGAATCTGACTATGAAACCGATTCTACAATCAATTCTCTATATTATTATGAATCCCAAGAATACGAATCTCAAGAATCAGAATCAACAGACGAATGCAAACACAACATTTATTCAAGTACAGATTCAGAATAAAAAAGTAAATGCATATATAGATATCGGAGCTACAATATGTATAGCTACCAAAACAATCGCAGATGGGAGCATTAAATACATTTGGCATGTAAGTTACTACAATAATATCATTATTGAAAATTATGCATTCACAGTATCCTCGATTTACCATCAAGAATCCGGCTTACCATTTATTTTAGGAAATAATTTTCTAAAATTATATAATCCTTTTTGTCAATATTTACATTATATAACTTTAAAAACACCGATAATCAACTCACTCAACCAAAAATCTATCATTATCAAAATTATTATTTATCATACCACTTATTATAATACGTTAAAACTTATAACCGAGAAACTGGATCAATTACAATTTTATCTTCAAAATAATTTATATTTACAAACTAAAATAGAAACCTTACTTGATCAAGTATGTAGTGAACATCCACTAGATCCAATTAAAAATACTAATACTCAACTAATTGAAATAAAATAAAACCACCCACACAAGAAATAAACAGTCGCAATAATATTCTATATACCCAATAAGATGTATAAGAATTTATTTTTGAATGTTCTGAATTAATCTCTCCAAGTACTTGTAAACATTCAGCACCTGCTTTTTATGTTAACAATCATTCTGAACAAAAAAGAGGAAAAAGACGTATGGCTATTAACTATAAAAAACTAAATGAAGCAACTATTGGAGATGCATATAAATTACCTAGAAAAGACTATATTATAAATAAATTAAAAGGACATAAATGGTTTACTACATTAGATGCAAAATCTAGATATTGACAATTACGTCTGCATGAAAATACAAAACCATTAACAGCTTCACATGTCCTCCACAAAAACATTTTCAGTGGAATGCATTACCCTTTGGATTAAAACAAGCACCTAGTATTTATCAACGATTCATGGATAATAACTTAGAAGGATTAGAAGATTTTACTCTAGCTTATATTGATGATATTATTATATTTTCCAATACCGACAAAGAAGATCATTTGAAAAAAGTCAAACTTGTCCTTCAACGTTGTAAAGAAAAAGGATTAATTTTAAGTAAAAAGAAAATTAAAATAGCCCAACAAAATATTGAATATCTAGGAATAAAATTTCATAATGGATTTTTAAAATTACAACCCAACATTCTTACCAAAATACAACAATTTTCAGATATTTTAAAAAATCGAACTCATTTACAACAATTTTTAGGAATACTTAATTAGGTATCAGGTCAAGGTTTCTTCAAAAATCTTGCTAAAGAACAAAAAAGATTACAACTCAAATGTAGTACAAAACATCAGTGGAGTTGGACTATTGAAGATACAGTAGCAGTACGTACATTAAAAAATCTGTGTAAGGATCTACCAGTCTTATATAATTATTTACCAAAGGATATACTTCTAGTACAAATTGATGCCAGTATAGATACTTGGGCAGGATGCCTTTCGACACGACCACCCAATCAAAAACAATATTTATTATGCAAGTATATAAATGGAACATTCAATTCCACATAAAGCAAGTATCCAATTCATGAAAAGAAAACATTAGCCTGTCTCAAAACTTTGAGAAAATGGCGTATTAATTTGTTACCAGTTGAATTTACTATTCAAATAGATTCAAAATATCTATGTGGATTCACTAAATACAATATCAAAATGAATTATAATCAAGGAAGACTAATTCGGTGGCAATTAGAATTAAATCAATATAATTTTCAAATTCATTATATAAAATCTTCTGAAAACAGTCTTGCAGATATCTTAACCAGAGAATGGAAGCAGCAATTATGAGTCTCAAGGAGTCATTAACAAGGAAGGAAACAGAATTGGTTGAATTACAACAAGAAGTCGGAATAATAACTAAGGAAATCAACCAATTAAGGTCTACCATTACTTTACTCAAAAAACAATGTGCTTCAGAACAATCACCAACCACCAACTCATCTCCTACTATTCATCCCATTACCCACAACAAATTACCTAAAACACTTTACCAACACCACCTATCTCCGCACCTAGTTCTCATAGGAAGGCAGATTTTAAAGAAGAAAAAGTTTATGTCATTTTTAATGGACCAATGGTAGGAATTTATGAAGAATGGCACAAGACTGCAGTACACATCACTGACAAATTATTGGGCCCCACTTCCGAAACCCAACGATCGCTCCCAAAATCATAAACATAAGACGTGAACATATCACCCTATAGGGTTGTCTCCATAGAATCTCTTTAACCATCATTGATTCATCTTCTTGCTCATAACATCTCAAAAATTTATCAATTCAAAACTTGGCTTTGATACCCTCCAAAAATTTGTTAACATTTTGGTCAATGGCGTGCCCATACTAACCAATCACCATGCTTAAACTCACTTCTTCTGTTTGTGAGCAGAATTTGGAAATCTTCAAATTGGAATTTCAATTTGACTTCTTCTAGGAAATCATAGCTCTAAGTCTCTTGATTACTCTGAAGAAAGAATCATCTTAATCGGAGCTCTACAGCTCAAGATATGCTTAAAAAGCTAAAGGGTGTTCAAACCCTAATTATGCTCTCCCAACCGAACTCTCACTTGTTCTAATGCAAACTCTCTCAAAACAACTCCAAAAGATACAAATTTTTATGGAGAGATAGGTACATGTCTTATAAATCCACTGCTTCAAGAATAACTCAATTTGGAGGTCGGATGAAGATGTTATGGTCGAAGGAATCCAATATGTTTTTGCCCTAACTCCAACTGAACATGTCTTGGCGCGATTGTCATAACTTTTTCTACAAATGTCGGATTGCTTTCTTTTCTGAACCATTGGAAAGAAGACATCGATATCTACAACTCTTATGAAGACCACAAAACGATATTTGGCCTTTAACATAGTCAAAATCTCAATTTACTGTAGCTGACCCGAGGATGTCCGTTAAACGGACATGCATGTCCGTTTAACGGACATGAACTGGCCAAACTGCCCATTTTCTCCCGAGAAGGTCCGTTAAACGGACATGACATGGGCTGGGAAAACACCCCAAATCCACCTAAGAAGCTCCGTTAAACGGACATGCATGTTCGTTTAATGGACACACACTGGGTAAAGTGTCCCAAACCTTTTTCCAAGCCTCTCCAATGCTTCCATCTTCCATCCTAACACCATATCAATTCATAATCTCCCCAAATTCAACCCTTCAAGTGTAATACAACTTCATAACCATTCAAATACCAATCTAAAAGCATCCAACTCCCAAATCTCAACTCAATTAACGCATATTACACACAAACTCTATTCATTCACCATAGCCATCAAGTTCATACCTCCTATACAACATCCTCACTTGTAAAACCCATAACTCTCAATTCCGAAATCCAAATTTCGCAAACTATATACCATTGGAAAGCTAAAAGGATTAACTACAACTTTCAAGAAGATCATTTTGGAATCATTCCAGAATTTCCTATGAATTCAGAACACAATTCTTCCTTATGAAAACTTGGAATTTGTCCCATGAAACCCTTATAATTTCTGAGGTCTTATTCTAAACAAACAACAACTAGCAATCTCAAAGATGAATCATATGCATACACATAATCCACTTCTATAATCATCATACTTAATTGCCAAAATGACAAATTCAAAGACAAAAGGAAAATCTTCGATTTCGCATCCTCATTACTAAACAAGGTAAATAATAGAACAACTTCATTTACAAAATCAAAATACGCATCCCCAATTAAACAATACAAATGAAAGCTCAAATGGTTGGCATGCTTAATAATCTATACAAGTGTTCGACTAGCTTAATGCAAAAGCTATCTATCTCGAAATTGTCCCATTTGTCTTGCAAGGATCGCTAATCTTCTTGTTCTGCACCCGTGGAGGGAAAGTAATGGGTTGAGCTACACAGCTCAGTGGCTAATATGTTTATAGCCATTGGCGATGAGCCACACAATCAAACATATATGCATTTATTCATCTAGACATAATCATCTTATCTTAATCCAATGATGTAAAATCAACATTCACAACACATAGATCAAAACATCATCACATTAAGCATATTTGATGTCATTTTGCCATTCAAGCATAACACACGATTTGCATCATAAATGAATATGTCAAAATGCAAATGCACAATCAAATGGCTCGAGGGTTCCGTGAACAAAACGATGAAACCTAAGTTTGCATGGTGAACGAAACGAGTCCATTTTCGGATCTCGTGGGCCACAAGCGAGCTGCCGGGAGAAGGCATTATGTCAACGTCGACGTGACTACGAAACGGTTCCTCTCTCGCCCACACAAAGCACATAATCACATTTTCATGATCAAACAATTATTCATAATTTCATAAGCTCATACTTTTGTTCTTTCCATTTGATCAAAATGCCATAAGGCATAGCATAACAATGTTCACAATTCGATTCGAAATATCATAACCTTTTTCAAGTTATGACATGATCACAATTCATCATACAAAGAGCCATTCATCTTTCATGGCATGGCACAAGGATGAATCAACATACATTTTTCCATACAATCACAACAATTCAATATTCACAAAGATCCAAACATAAGCATACAAATAGGGCATTTGCTCATCACACAACAACCATAAAGATATTACCCACCTTATAGCCTTGCAAATTCCAAAATCAATGGCTTCCTTCCTTTTGCTCTTGGATAGCCTCTTGATTGCCTAAACACAAACAAAATTCCATAAATTTCAATTCAATTGGAAAATCTCCAAAATTTTTCATAATCACCCTAAACCCTAACCAAGCTCTAATCTAACCCATCCATAATCAATCTAGGTTAGAAAATTCTAAACCTAGCTTAGAAACCCAAAAACCCTATGGATTCCAACATCTTCTTCTTCCTCACTAACCCCTTTCTCTCTCTAGGGTTTTCTCCATTCACAAACCCTAACCCATTTCTGTACCAAACAAGATGGAAAGAGGTAGAACTTACCTTAGAAGCCTTGATTTCTCCTCCCTTCCACGAATTTTCTTCTTTTCTCCCTTGGATTTTCGATTTCTCCTTCTCCTTCTCTTCTCCTTTCACGACTACTTCTTCTCCTCTCTAAGCTTCCACGACAACTCTCCTCTCTTCTTTTAATTTTTTGCCTTTTTGTTAGTCTTTCTTCCAATTTTGCCCTTCATTAACCTTGTCTTTCCCATTTTACCCTCGTTTGATCTTTTAACTCACATCTTATACTACTAACTTCTTAACTAATTATCATGGAACAATTGAAGGAATTTGCTAACACTTCCTCCTAGAAAAATGTTCCTCATTGTCTTAATTTTCTAATGACACCAAAATCATTCAATTTGGTTTGGAAATTTTAAATTATAACCCAAACATGTCCACACTATCCTTAGATTGAAACAATATTTCGTGCTCAATTTCCATCCAAAAATTGAAACTCTTAGAAACTGAATGAGAACTTGAGTTCATCAGATAAATTGTAGCCTTATTTCTCTAGTTTAATTCAAATCAAAAATCATCTCATTTCGATAACCAGAGAAAGAGTTATGGTTAAAACACCGAAGTATGTTCAATGTAACATTTTCCAACTTTTAACTTTCAACCTTTCACATATACTAGTTCTAACTTCCAAGAACAATTTGGGATCCAACACAAATCATCCATTTTGCATAAGAGCTTTTCCTGCAGACAAGAAGTTGAGAAAGCCTTGGTTGGATTTAAAAACCCAATATTAAAGCCTCATTATAAACAAGCCCTTGAAAAACCACCACTTGAGTCCAAAATGAAGACACTAAGTAAGCATGTTAATATGGATAAAATTAATGCTATACCTACCAAGGCCTTCAAGGCCGAAATGCATAAAATTACATCTGAAATGTTCTGTGATTGCTTTCAAGCTCTTAACGACTGGAAGGACAAACAAAAATTATTTCAATACTATCCACATAACAGAGCAAGATATGGACCTAAAGCCATCATTTTCCCTGAAGCAAACCCATTAACAACCTACCTCTTTTTCCACAGGAGATTAATAGATACTATTTATCTCATCCATTTAAATATTCTATCTAAATTTCCCACAGGATTCATCCAAGCAGTAAAAACTTACAAGGATCGATTTGCAAAAGAACGGGAAATATTCATCAAGGTTTTCTGCAGTTACCCAATTTTCAAGGAAACAGATAATCTCAAAGATGCCGAAATCAAAGTATCCATAATAGCATTTATCCAAATTGGAATAAGCAACGGGATGTATCCACCCATCGATGAACCACCTCGACATAATTTTCACTGGGATCTCATTAACTAGCTAAATCTCAATTGTCTGGAAGGAATATATCAACAATGCCTTAAAATTACTAATGATTCATTAGTTAAAGTCAATTACAAAGGACCAAATATCATCAGGATCTCAGCATACAGAGCACCAATATCCATGGAAGCTCTTCAAATTATTCGACAATTTGAACAACCATTTTCAAATATCAATGGCATTTTCACTGACCTATCAGATTAATGGAAATCAGCCATTTGTCAACAACTCTGCAACCATCCTCAGCATCAATGTTGTTATTACCCTTCTTGTTCTAAAGACGAAAAGGATGAAAGCTGTTCAATTGATGCAATAATTGAACAGTAAGGAAGGAATCCAAAGAACGAATCTTAAAAGGATGTAGGCCCCTGTTTGTCGACCAATAAATAAAAAGCAGATTCCTCTACTTTCTACTTTTTCCTTTTGCTTTTGTTAGTTGAGCTTTAACCGATTCCTTCGGTTACCTGTAAAAGCCAACCATCAGTTTATATAAGGGTCTGTTGAAGACATATTCAACGTGAAATAAAATAACCTCTTTTGATATCTACCCCTTGCTCATTCCAACATTTTAGCCTATAGATTGGCATTTAAACGAAAAAAGGCAATCCAGGTATGATTTCAATAATGTTTTTTTGTTTCATCAATCTTTATGCATCTTATACTCTTTATTAGTCATGCTATGAATCTAAAAACTCTCTTTTTATTCATCATTAATATCTCTATTCCTAAACATGACATTATAGAAGATCTTACTATCTGTTATAAAGCAAAAATTTCTAACTTCATGATGCAATATTTCTTTAATAAATTTTGTTCTCAATATAAACTTCCACATCATTGTTTATTTTAGTTCGTAACCACGATTCCATTACTAAATATTTTCTCAATTCTCATTACTTATGTTTATTTAATCATTATTCATACTTGTATGCCAATTTTTACGTTTTTATGGATTTGTTTTATTTACTTAGATTCTCAATCTATTAGATTATTACTCCATGACTGTCTTATATATAAATTTAGACCTATTATTCTACAATATTTATTAAAATATACTTATCTTCGTAATAATCATTACACAAACAAACCCTTTTATTCACCTACATATTGGTAAATTTATGCCTAGTTGTAAAACGTGTAAAACTCTCCATCAAGCTATTGTTCATAATAAAAAAAAAAAATTAAACATTAGTAGACCAACTTATTCAGGTCTCTACTTCTATGTATCACTTCCTTCAATCAATGAACGCATCTGTTGAAGCACTCCAGCTTTATCAAAATCGACTTAACAGACATTACGAGGATTAATATCTACAATGTGTCTAACCCTATAGGGAGGGGTCAAAGTCGTAATTGTGTCTACGTCCCGAATCAGATTAGTCAGCCCAATGGGTTCGGATACCGGTGGTTTACCCTAAAAAAAAAATATCTACAATGTGTCTGAAAAACCCAAGAAGAAGAAGATGTTTGCCTATTGAAACAATGTTGGATGATTTTTGAAACCTAATACTTCTAAATTTTGGGTCTAATCTACCGAAGCCAATTTGTACATACATGTCTACTTCTAACCACTTCTATTAAGTAACTAGCACAATATCGCGTGCATGTAGGTAGCTTTTCTCATCTTCCCGTGAACATAGTTTCCCGTAATAATAGTATTTAAAGAAAAAAAAGGACATAGATTGAGTAAAGCGCAACTCTGACCAAAATAGAAAGAGGGGTCTAGGCCCAGACCATATTGAATATGCATTTTTCCTGCCAAGAAGTCTTTCATTCACACTTCTACCTCTTTCACACGCGCCACACAGCCAGAAGAATAAAAAAAAAAAGCTCTTTTAAAGAAGTTATTTTTTAGTTAACAGTTAAACAGTTAATTAATTTTAAGAAAAAGTTTTTTTAAAAAAATTATTTTTTAATTAATAGTCAAATAATTGATTGGCTTAAAAAAAAAAGCTCTTTTCAACAAAATTTTACTAATAAAAATTCTACTGATAAAAATTTTACCGATAAAAATTGAACGAAACGGAGCCTAAAAATGCTGACGCAGGCTTCTTTTGAGTAAAATTGTTTTATGAATACGACTTCCTAAATTTCCAAAAGTTAAAGATGAATATTAATAAATAGAAAAGAAAAGGGCAAAAGCAAAGTCAAGCAAAGGCACCCCAAGTCGTTGGGCTTCATTTTCACTAGTACTACTTTTATGGCAGTCTCGGTCGTCGCTGAGCATTGGAAAAACTGGCCATTCCTTGTTTGACCCGATGAAACACGCTACCAATTACTTTCTAGCTCTTAACACACTAACTTATCTCCTACACTTTTATCAGTTTCTTCTACTTCTGTGCTCTCGATCGGTTTACCCTTTTCAATGATGGATTTGAATATTCAAAGCGTGTTATAACCCTGACTTGTTTTGGGGGTCTCTTCACTCTCTTCCGGTTTATCCGTAGAAAGAGTGGTGCTTTCTCATGTGGGTTTTCCTTCAACGACCTATTTGAAGAGTTCTTCGATCTCTTTGGAGTTTTCAATCCTTGAAGTTTCTGAGGTGGGTCTTCTTCTTCTTAGTCTGCTGTACTTCGATTGTTCTTTGAAGTCACAGATGAACTGGGTCAATAAGTTTGGTTTATCTTTCCTCGGATTTGTCCATTCTTTATTTTGTTGCTGTGTGGAAATTTTTTGTATGTCTCCCTGTATACACGTAGTTGAATTCTTTAGTTAACGATATGAATTCTGCCTGTTTTTTGTGTTGATTTATGTCAGGTATTGGTTCTGTGGAAGTTGGATTCTTGTGAATACAGTGGTTGTGCAGCTCTAATAAGCGATAAAGATAGCGACTTGAAGCCTTTTCTTGAGCAAAGGTGTGCGGGTTTCATTTGAAAATGATGCTGAAAAGCCGAATTTTCAGGATTGTTCTGATTTATTCTGTTTGTTCATTGCTTGGCTGTGGTTTGAGCTATGGTACTCCAACCGATATTGCTTGCCTTAAGTACATAAAAGCTTCCCTCAAAGACCCTTATGGTTACCTGACTTCTTCATGGAACTTTGAAAATACAACTGAAGGGTTTATTTGCAAGTTTATTGGGATTGAGTGTTGGCACCCTGATGAAAACAAGGTCCTGAATATCCGACTTGCTGATATGGGTCTCAAGGGTAATTTTCCTACTGGGCTACAAAATTGCACAAGCGTAACAGGCATAGATCTCTCGAACAATGAGCTCTATGGACCTGTTCCAAATGATATTTCTAGTATCATTAAATTTGTGACGACTCTTGATCTCTCATCCAACAACTTCTCTGGGCAAATTCCTACGGATCTTGCAAACTGTAGCTATTTGAATGTCCTTAAACTTGACCATAATCGATTCAGTGGCAAGATTCCACTTCAACTTGGTTTACTCGATCGGCTTAAGACATTTAGTGTGGCTAATAATCTTCTGACAGGACCAGTTCCAACTTTTAACTCCTCCTTTGGTGGAGATAGTTATGCAAATAATCCAGGATTGTGTGGTAAGCCTCTGGATGATTGTACGGCCACTTCACAGGGAAGTCACACTGGAGTTATTATTGGGGCAGCAATTGGTGGGGTCACACTTGCAGCATTAGGCTTGTCTATAGGCGCTGTCTTCTACCACCGTAGATTGTCTAAGACAAAGAAGAAGGATGATGATCCACATGGAAATAAATGGGCAAAGAGTTTAAAGGGAGTGAAAGGCATTAAGGCAAGTAAAATGAAACCTTTTTTCTTTTCTGTTCAGTAGAGTTCCTTCTTCTACATTAGATTTTATTGCTGTTTTAGTTTCATTTTCATACTTAAATAGGCATTCATTTAGAAGGCTTTTTTTTTTTCAGGTTTCCATGTTTGAGAAATCAGTTTCTAAAATGAGATTGAGTGATCTTTTGAAGGCTACTGACAGCTTTAACAAAGAGAATATCATTGGATCTGGAAGAACAGGGACTATGTACAAAGCAGTGCTTGAAGATGGAACTTCACTAATGGTTAAGAGGTTGCAGGATTCTCAGCGTTCTGAAAAAGAATTTGTTTCTGAAATGGGTACTTTGGGGAGTGTGAAACATCCTAACTTGGTCCCCCTTTTGGGGTTCTGCATGGCAAGCAAGGAAAGGATTTTAGTTTATGAATACATGTCAAATGGTAGTCTCTATGATAACCTTCATATTGTGAATGAAAGTAGGAAGCCTATGGATTGGTCTCTGAGGCTTAAGATTGGGATCAAAGCAGCCAAAGGATTTGCATGGCTTCATCATAACTGTAACCCTCGTATAATCCACCGGAATATAAGCTCCAAGTGCATTTTGTTAGATGCTGATTTTGAACCCAAAATATCTGATTTTGGTCTTGCCAGACTTATGAATCCAATTGATACACATTTGAGTACATTTGTGAATGGAGAATTTGGGGATTTGGGTTATGTTGCTCCAGAATACACAAGAACTCTGGTTGCTACTCCGAAGGGGGATGTTTACAGTTTTGGAACTGTGCTTCTTGAGTTGGTGACAGGAGAGAAACCAACCCACGTGACAAAAGCTCCAGAAAGCTTTAAGGGGAATTTGGTTGAGTGGATTATGCAGTTGTCAAGTGACTCTAAGCTTGATGAAGCCATAGATGTGTCTTTGGTAGGGAAAGGTGTTGATAATGAGATTCTCCAGTTTATTAAAGTAGCTCGTAGATGTGTAATTCCAGCACACAAGGAGAGGCCCACTATGTTTGAGGTATACCAGCTTCTAAGAGCTATCGGAGAGCGATATCATTTTACCGCTGAGGACGACATTTTGTTGCCTTCTGACACTGGCGATAATGATTACTTTGAGGAGCTTATCGTTGCTCCAGAAGTGACAGTGGAATAACTCTGAATAAGGTAAAACGTAGGTAGAGTGAGTATCTTGCCATGAATCATATGTAATTATTCTCTGTGTTGCCATTACATATAGTACTTATATTGCACTTTTGTGTTAAGAATTGCTGTAATGTTATCAACCCTAAATTTTTAGACCATCTGCTGGGATGTGTCCTTTAGTTTCATAAATTGATTGCTCGTTGTGTTCTGCTTTTTTCCAGAATCCACATAGGAACTATGGGATGATTAGCTTGATCGGGATCCTTACATTTGGAAGCTTTAAATCGGATACAAAAATAGCTAGCTAGCTATGTTGTTAATGGCAGTAACTGAGATTGTTTATATCCTTAACAACAAATACCAGCTGCAGAGAATTATTCAGTAAAAATGAAAATGCTGTTTATTTGTTAGAAAACCAAATATGGATGATGACCATGTAAGCAATCTATGTTGTTTCTTAAGGGACTTCCTTGTCCTAAGGTATCATGAAATTGTACCTACAGCTTGCAGGCTTTACTTAAGAATGTTAAGATCATCTAGATTCTTGAGTTACCCATCTTTAGTTGCGATTATTTCTGGCTTGAAGCAAAGAGCATCATGTCTACTTTACACTGGACATAAAAGAGTTAAATACTACTTAACAGGAAACTGTCATATTTCTTTACAGAACCGCACGCTCACCCCAAAAATAAAAAAATAAACTAAAACCTGTTAAAAGAAACATAGTAGTAGACAAATCAGTGGAGCAAAACGGCAAGTCTCTGCCTGCAATAGGTTGTTTCGGGAGCATGCATCATTCTTATTAAGCATGTATGCCATCAAATTAAAGGCCTGTCGGGTAGACTAGAGGCATTGGCATCAACCGATCATGTCGTTTACTCGTTCATTTTGCAGGTAATAACAAGCAAATGAAACATACAAGGACATGGTCTAGCATGGTTAGACCGAAAATTGCAACAAACAACTTTGAAATAAAGATAAACATCATTCAAATGTTGTAACATTTTGCATATATTGATAGTTTTTCAGATGAGGATTCTAACATGCATATGTCCAATTTCTTGAAAGATATGTGACACTTTCAAGGTTAATAGAGTAACAAAAGATGTCATATGGTTGAGGTTGTTTTCATTTTCATTGAAGGATCGTGGAAACGAGTGGTTGAAGTTATTTCATGTGGCTTTTATGACCATATGGGATGAAAAGTATTTCCCACCATCCAAGACTGTTGAGCTTCAAAAGGATATCTTTGCCTATTCACATTATGATAATCTTTATAAGGATCTTAGAAGGTACCCACTTCTTGATTTACCTATTGCAAGTCCAGATATTCTATGATTGCTTGAACTACTCAAACTTGGAGGCATATGATAAATGCAACACTGAGGAGAACCTTAAATAATAAAACTTTTAAAGTGCGTTTTGAGCTGGTTGAGGAGATATCGATGAATAATTATTAATGACTATTGAGTATGACATGCTTAAGTTTTTCCTATTATTAATCTATTACTCACAACTAAAGCAGTGCTCCTATTATTAGTAAGTGTTAATTTAAATCCCTCGATGAAGTAGTTTAGAAACCCTAAAATTATTAACTAAAATAATTAATAAAAGAGGATTATGATAAATATGAATAACAAGATGTAAAATAAAACTTAATTAGGAAAGTAGCCAAGATAATCAAAATAAAAACAATTAATCAAACAAAGAATTCAATTATAAGTGTATGCTTAGATAAGTACTTTCTTTAGTATATTCCTTGATTTTATGATTCAATTAATTTAAAATGGATATATTATCTAGACTGATAAGACTTTTGAATAATAAAATTGCACTAACTCGAGTTACAACCATTTATCTCTGTTTCTTTAAATGTGTCTATATTAAACTAACACCCTTTTGAATGCATTAAGATATTGGAACTCCTATTGGTTAACCCTAGACTTTGGAGAGAAAAAGATGTATTAAGTGTGCAAAGTCTTTCAAAAGTTAGGGTTTTTTGTGCTTTAGAAATGTTTTAACGCCATGGATCCTACTATTTTCTATAAGGGAGAGACATGGTCTCTAGTACACGCATCCCCCAAACCATTAATCTTGTTTCTCTTATGATTAGCAAATGGTTTATGGCACGTGTTAGCATATGAGGGAGGACTACATCATGTTTGTTTAAGAATTATTATTTTCTCTATGGTTTTAGTTGAAATAGCCTCAAATTCTCAATAAACCTCATTTTAAGTTCAAATTTGTACAATTACCTAAAAACATATCAAAAATTAAGTAAAACAAGGTTATTTGACGTAAAAATCAAACAAAATAATTAAGAAAATACGTACACATTTCATGCACATCAAATATCCCAAACTTAATTTTTTTTTCTTATTCTTATGCAATCAATTTCAATCACTCTTAACTTAAATAGGTAATAGTTCTTAGGAAATTCATCAAATCAATTAGAATAATTAATGATATCCATCATTTACGTAATTTCATTATTCATCAACTAATAAGGCATTTAGATACTTGAACTAACTCATACAATTAATTTAATTTAAGCCAAAAATCTTTCAAACATCAACAATATGACTCCTTTTTTTAAAATTTAAAAAGAGCGCTACAGGCTTCTTTAAAAATTTATATAACTTTTTTATGCGAAAGTAAACACCTTGTTATAAATACTCTGGATTACCCAATTAGGTCATTATAATTACTATTTTGACTATTAATTTTAACCTTTTTACTTAACTCAAATTCACTGAAGTGAATTTATTTGTGATGAATTTATTTACACAATTTGTTTTACTATATCTTTATTTTTGGTGGGATACTCAAATGCTTGAAAAATGTCACCTTCTAACTCAAATTATATAGAAGTTATACAAAAAAATTTCATTATAGAAATTAAGATTTCCATTTAAAAATTATTGAATCAAATCAAAGGGAAATCATCTTTTAATGCTCATATCTATTTACCTAAACTCGTTAAATCACAATATAACTAAGGTTCAAATGGGTGATATTATTCTTTTTCTTTCATTATTAAAATTATTAAAATTATTACATGTTAAGCTAATTGTAATGAAATTCTATCTAAAGGATACATCTTAAGGCAAGTTCTCGTGACTATTACCATTAAGCATAATTAGTAATCTTCTTACAGACTTAGTATCCTTTAGCTTTACTGACTTGAGTGTTAGAATACCATTTTCAGGAACACCTTTGGCCTATTAGTTATTGTTTTATAGGTTTGCTAAGTTAAGACTATCTCAATAAGCTTACTATGAATTTACTCTACATCTTTTATCATTATCTATAGGCAAAAATTTTCAAATCTTCACATATTCCCAATAAGTAAAATCTTAAATTGGCTAAGTTACCACCACCCGAAGAAAGAATAATGGACACCTATGGAAACAATCTATCTACTAATGTTACGAAAAGAACCAACATCCCTAAAGTCTCGCGGACCAACGAGCAGCTTGAGGACCAAGCTGTTGAAATTATGATGTTACATGAACAAGTAAGACAAATGTTATAAGAGAGACAATAGAAACATGAGTGGCTTTAAACTCACACCCACGATCATTGTTAGAAGGAAACTTGTTGACATCCATATAATTAGTACCATTAGAATATGGAACATGATGGGTAAGTTTGATAATCAATAGCACACTAATGCACACTAATACATGATGTCCTAGTGGTGCCATTACCACTAATGTTTAAGATGCCAACCTTAGGTGTTGGACCCCGTTTCCGGAGCCCAACGGTCCCGAGGCATGAGCCCTGCTGAGACCCATTCCCGAGACACTGGCCCTGGCTGGCACACTGAAAGTGAGACTGTTGGACCCCGGCTTGGAGCCCAACTGGCTGAG
>JAOQMQ010000009.1:5637634-5647791 GCA_027563845.1 Erythroxylum subrotundum | reverse complement strand
ACCGACTGATGTAGTACGCCACCCTCGCGGGGCACGGACTCGGATATCACCAACGATATCGGGTTTGGGTCACTCGGGAGTGGGTTGTTTCATGCGAGGCAGCCGACGAGTCTGACCTCTCTCCACTTGTTTAGCCATAACTTTTTCGTTTGACCTCCAATTAACCCGATTTTTGAAACGTTGGATTCCTAAGACATTTTTCTACCTCACCATAAAAATGTATAGCTCTCGATATTAATTTGAAAAATATGGTTTAAATCAAAGAGAGAGGATCGGATAAAAGAGTATGAGTGGATTTTTTTCTGAACAGACTTCAGTCTTTTTTCGATATCTTTATTTGTAGAGCTCCAATCGAGTTGATTCTTATTTCTAAACAAACTAGAGACATGGAGCTACAACTTATCTGAAGGAGTCGATTTTCAATTTAGGCCCTAAGACTTTCAATTTCTGGATTGAATTGGGATGTAGTTTCAGTCTCGGCTTGAATTTTTTCCTGGAAGTGTTTTGGCCAATACTTCTTTATTTCTGAACCAAATTGAGCATTTTTGGTGTCGTTAGAAACTTAATGCAATGAGAAACAAATGTTTTGAAGAAGTCTTATTGAAATTCCTTTATGAGCTATCCCAAAATCTGTTCGGAAGTAAGTGAGATGAGTTCGTTTTTTAGGTTTGACCTGGTGAGGGCTTACGAACCTTGTGGGATGCACGCCTAGATGTCACATAAGACGTCGGCACATGACTCTCAAGGACGGGGGGCCCAACACTTAGATTAGTTAATCGATGTCTTTCAAATCACGACAACCTAAGAAGGCATTAATTAGCTATGAGAACCTCCTTATAAGTTTTAACCTAAATTAGGAAGATCTTATAACTTTCTCTCAAAATGGCTTATGCTTAACCCTCTTTACCTATATTATGATCTAACCATACATCTCTTCTCTCGAATCTTGATGCATGAATCAAATAATTTAATCATCCACATTCTCTCTGTTAATTCAATTAATTATATAAATATGAAGAGATCTCAAGAAAACTAGAACTTCATTAAACCAAAAAATCAATCAATCATATGTTCCATTTTATGGTTCTTCCTACTTAAATCTATATCCCAATTAGTCCATAATCAAACAAGAAATAACAACATAAAAATAATAAAGAAACAAGAAAAAACAGATCATTATGATGAGTCCTGATTTTTTAATATTTAGTAGATCTTTATTGAAATATTGTCTATCTTAGAAGGTTGACTTGTTCTTGATTAACAACCATATGGAATAGCTTCCAATTGAATTTATAATGCTTTCCAACCCTTACTTGATAAAATTTCCTTTTTTTTAATTTGAAACCCTAATTATTAATGAGCTACACGCCCCTAACTCAGGTATATATAGGAGGTTGTGTTGTGTTTGACATGTTTTATAACTTTTCTAAAAATTTTCACCACTAATATAAAACCTATATAGGAATGTGTAGGGTCTATGTATCTTGATCTAGGAATATCACAAAGGTAAGTAAAGATGCAAGGGTAGAGCAAAAATGACCATTATGGAAAACAACCTTAACATGGTGGCTTGTAGATGTCATGTTCTAGGGTTCTCTGATTCTTTCAAATTTGCTCTAAATTTTTCCAATTCTTCTCTAAACTCTCTCCTTTTATTTGAAGAGGTAAACATAGGACCTAAATAAAAATACTTCTTATTTTAAGTGCTAAATCCTCTAGAATTATCTAAAATACAATCAATATGCTATGATAATAATACTATAAGTCATGAATATCTTGCGTGTATAATGGATTCAACCTCAAATTACTATAAAGAGGCTAATTATATTGCTTACTTTTTAGTAAAACAAGTAAAGAATGATCCACTCTCTATCAATTATAATCCAAGGTTGAGGAATCGCACAATTTTCTTATAAAAGAATAATGGAGTTAAAATAGACAAACTTATTAGACCACATGGGTTCAAGCACTGACCTCATTTGTTACAACCACCATCTTCATAGGGTAATGGGATGGAAGAGATGCTTAAATGATATATGTCTTCCATTGATACAAAATAGGATAACTGGGGAAAACTAGAAAAAGTGGTTTAGACAAATAGTGGATCCATTCACAACTTGAAGGTGCAAGTGAACCAATTAGCCAAGATGAGAAGTGAAAGATGTTAAGGAAAGCATCCTAGTAATATTAAGGCAAAACACAGAGATGAAGTGTGCATTATCTTATAGAGGGGTAGCAAAATATTTGATGTTGTAACCGCTAGAAAGAATGAAACATAAAGTTTGGAAAGCCTAAAAAAGAGGGAGAAAATGGAGGAAACAAAAACAAACTAGCACTAGTCACATCTATAAACAGTATTGGTCTAGGTCTTGATTTAGAGGACAAATTGGATATAATAAATTGGCATTGATATCATTTACATTTGGCGTTAATCTTGAACTAAAGCTACAATCCTCTATCAAACCTTATAGGTCACTCATTCTAATTCTTAGAGATTGAATAAGAGAAAGGATGAGGACAACTTTAAGAAGTTCCTTCAAATCTTTAAGAACATGATGTCAACATAATCTTTTTTGAAGAATCAAATGTCATCATAAATAAAGTTTTTGGAGAATATTTTCTCCAGTAAAAATAAACTTGAGGGTTATGTTAAGGTGACTTTAACTAATGAGTAGTGCGATCTTACAAAATAAATCACCTCCAAAGTTAAAGGATTTAGGAATTCTTTTTATTCCTTGCCATATTGGTGTTCATAACTGTTTATATATATGATATAGGTGCAAATATAAATATAACGCCTTTTCCTTTTTTTAAGAAAGATTGGCATGGGAGAACTTAAGTTAACAAATGTGTCTCTTTAACTAATCGATTGATCTTTTAGGTACCCAATTGAGATAGTGGAATATATGTTGGTTAAATTAGAGAAATTAACTTTTCTTACAAATTTCTTGTTAATGGATTTGGAATATGACGTGGGGGTTCCCATCATCTTAAGGAGAACTTGTCTTTGCTACTAAAGGGGCATTGACTAATATGGATGAGGGTAAGTTAACACTTAGGGTGAGCAAGGAGAAAGTGGAATTTAACATCTTAAGGTTATGAAAGGACCTAACCTTAATAATGAGTGTTATAAAATGGACATCATAGACCTAATTGTGCATAAGGAATTACCTAGAATTAAATATGATAACCATTTGAAAACAAGTATAAATTTAGGGATTAATGAAAGAAAGAGGATCTTAAACTTATAGAGTGTGCTTTTGGGCTAGAAGGAGAAGGCTATAGATATTAGCATTCTCAAGTTTTCAAAGAGTTAGAAGAAGGAAAGCCTAAACCCTTATCATCTACCAAAGAAGAACTTGACCTAAAATTGAAGAAATTACCTCCTTAGTGGTAGCAATGGCATTAGACCCAAGCTTGACTTGACTATTTTTTAATTTAAAATTTCAAAACAATGTTGTTTTGACTTTTTGGCTTCCATTCACTAACCTAAAGCTCGAAACTTTCATAAAAGGACCAAGCCTTACTTGAAGTTTGATCAAACTCACCCAAACCTATTTGAATTCAACTCAGGCTAGTTGGGGCTTAATTGCCAAGCCTACTCACTAGCATTATGCACATTTAAGAGATAATAAAATTTATCCTATTAACATATTCTTTTCTTTAAGTTTTGTGCAGCAAGTTAATTAAGTTCATCCAATTGGAGATCCTAAATAAGTGAAAAGTGAAATAGGAAGTCCAACTAAAAGACGTCTAAAGAAGTGCTTATTGGGAAGCAACCAAGCATTCTAACTTTACTTTTATTATAATTTATTAGTTTTAGTGTTATACTAATGTTTATTTAATTTCTTCAAAAGATTCTTTTATCATAACTTTTGGGATTTTACCTCACCAACCTTGCATGAACTTAAGGGAGATTTCTCAACCTTAATTATCTCTCATGCTCGCTTTTATTGTCTTCCTTATCTAATATGGAGGACAATGTCATTCTTAAGTATGGTAGGTGAAATTTTAGAATTTTTTAAAATTTTCTATTTTAAATTCTTTTTATTTTGTGTTTAGGATCTTAATAATTACTTAGGATAATAGCTTAAGTGTATACATAATTCTATGTTGATATTAATTGTAAAAATATTTGGTACATAATATAATTTAGTAGTTGATTTGCAAAACTTGACTTTGGGAATGCCAGAAAACCAAGTTTATTAAATGATAATACTTTGATTTGACTTGTGTATCCTGTGATAATTTGAGCTAACATATAATACTTTCTTTTTCAAATGTGGATATTTTCTTTGAATTTAGATTTCAATAATTTGCATGTCATCTTTTAAAGATTACATGTAAGGTATGCACAAGCTTTAAAATGACAAAGGCACCAATAATTTTCATTTAATCCAAATAGCTTTCCCTTTATGCATTGAATCATTAGTTAACCCTTTGCATCAAATATGGAATTCTAACCTTTTTTCTTCATAATCCTTTCTCAAAGAACCTTGAGCTTAAAAAGAAAACAAGTAATTACTCCTTAATTCATAATTAATAGAGCTTTTGTTATTGTTTTGATGTTATTGGGGACAGTATGCAAAGAAATAAGTGTAGGGTAGAGGATGATGTGTATGGAAAGGCAACGTACAAAGGAAAATCATTTGACTTTGTTTTCTTCCACTTAAAAAGAATGAAGCAAGAGCGAATTTTTGTGAGATATGAGGAGTTGGTGGATATTTTTTATTAGTTTATTGATTTAGATGCTCTACTTATTGTGAATATTTTATTTTTATATTCCTTTCCTTTATAAACCTATTTAGCATTTTGGCCTCATTATAACCTAATTCAAAGACCTTTTGATATATTCTTGTATATATCTATTTATGTAGTGGGGATTAGATAATTTTCAAATATAGGGTAATTTCAATTTCATAAGAAAACTATGAGCATGCTTTACTGAAAAATTTTAAAAACTTATGTAAATGAGTGATACCTTGTGAGAAATATTGTCAATTCAAAATATGTGAACTTAATGAAGGAGGTAGAATAGTATTCACATTGTTTTAATTATATAGTGACTATTTAAGAAATATTGTGTGTTTAACTAATATATGTAGGCTAATGTTTGTGGGTATCATTTTAGTATACCCTTAGGGGATTATAACTTCTCCACTAGGATACCTAGGATTTTAAAGGCTTATGTTATATGTTAAATGTTATTGTACACTTATGAAAGTGGAATTATTTCTTTTTTTAGATACTTAGAGGTTTAGTTTATTAGTTTCTTAAGGACAAGCAATGAGTTTAAGTGTAGGAAAATTTAATAAGGCTATATTTTACATGTAATTAGGGGTTAAATTAGTCATAATGTAGCATCTTTATAGCATGCTTTTTATGAATTATATAATGCTTTCCTATGTTTAAGTCATTGTCTTGTATGTGATGATTTGAATGAAAAATCACACATTTAAGTGCATTATTCTCCAATTAGAAGCTAACAGGATGGGAAATAACTTTGTAGAATCCATCAGATATTAATTAAAGCTCAAAGATGTTGAAAGCTGGAGGAAATTAAGGAATTAGGAAACATGACACTATTCGAAAATATAGTGTCATATTATAACCAAATTATTTGTGCTTGTTTACAAAAGAAGTTTCAAAAGCTAGCTAGAACTAATGTGGAAGCTTTTTTGGTGTCAATCATATAAAATGTAATTTGAGGACATGTAGAAACATAATTTCATCAAACTTAGGACTCATTCATGTAAACCTAGCTTGTATATATTCTTATTAGGGTTCTTTATAAGAGACTTTAGAGGCTATTGAAAACCTTTTTTGTCATTCAGTTGTTAGTTTTAGGGTTTCTTAGCATCAAGTAGGGGTTTAGAGCAAGATTGGAGGATAATCATAGCAACTATTCTAACTCTTTCTTCCCTTCTTTCTTTTAAGTTAAGATTAATTAGTTTTAGTTTTGCCTGATGTATAATAACCAAATCTCAAGTTAGGGTTATAAATATAGTTTGTGATAGATATTTAAATTATTAATCTATGAATAGTTATTATTTGGTTGAATTTTTTCTCTTTGCTCTTAATTATTAGATTTGTGGCTAGCCATCATAGATTCAATCATAGGGATAGTGTAAAACAAAAGAAGATGAAGTATAATTTATGCACTAGGAGAATGAACGTTCTAGATTTAGAGAAAGGGATTTGCTAGAGTATTGTGATAAATAAAGAGATTAACTATGCTTAATGAGTTTGATTAGGTTTAATGTTCTTTAGAAAGTGATAATTAACTAGTTTGAATATACTTGTGTGCTTGGAGATAGGACCTAGATAAATTAGGTTAACTGTTATTTCAACCTTAATAATTAATCTTACACGATAATTAGAAATCCACATAAGTAAATCTCAAAATGTTAGCATTTATCCATCTTAATTCCTTTTTACCACTTAATTATCTTGTTTTTATTAGTTAGTAATTTAAATGCTTTTCATAAATTCTTATTTTATTTATTTTTATTATTTGATTAGGATTGATAAGTGTAGTAGTTATACTCATGTGGGATCAATACTTTGGCATACAGCAAATTTTATTATTTGTTACAATTAATTTTGTGCACTTGCAAATATATTCAATCATATATTAATTTCATTCGGTCAATATATTTGCATTTAAAAGTGTAAATCTTGCTTATCTATATTAAATGATGATTTTTTTATACGTAGACATAGTATTAAATAGATATAGTACTAGTATAGTTGGTAATAAGGTAGAGTATGATTTATACTCAAAGTTAGTATTTTCATTTTTCACTAAAGATGTTATTTAAAATGTGCGGTAGTAATTTCTATTTCTAGTAGTAGTTCTGAATGTAATAAGTGCTGGTATAATTTATATTAAGGCATGAAATTCTTTTCAATCAGTCCATATATCCTATTTAAAAGTGCATATCTTATAATATGTGATAGTATTCTTTGTATGTAAACGTGATATTGAATAAATAGAGTACTTGCATAGTTTGCATGAAAGTAGGGTATAGTTTACACTCAAAAATAGTTTCCTTATTTTTCACTAAAGTCGTTATTTATTTTTAATACATTCTATTAACTTTTGTTTATAATTATAGTATTATTTATTTTGAATAGATCCTATCAACTTCTGTTTATAATTATAGTATTAAATATACTGAATGGTAGTATAATTTATAATGTGGTCATCACCCGCATACCACTAACTACATTTTCCTTTATCTTTTATAAGTTCATTTTGTGTCATACAAGAATTTCTGCTGAAATTTATCATATTCTTCAATTAATAGATGTGACATTCAGGCAAACTCTCCAAAGATTTGGTGAAACGAGCAAGCGATGAGCTGTCATGTGATTCCATAGTCAAAGTTGAGAAGTTGAGATACTTAACGATTGACCAGTCACCAACTACATACGCCATGTGTGTCAGAATTGAGCAATCAGAAAGTATGGTCCTGAGGGTTAGATTTCCTTAACTTGACGCGCAATTATGGCCTAGACATGTTTCACTACCTACTGTATTAACTTTTCTTGAATTTAAGTATGAACAGGCCACACACACTACATGTCTGTACCTCTAAGCCCTTCTTCAACCTCTCGAATCACATGACTTCACTATTCCTATATGAAATCACTGTTTGTTTTCCTTCAGTGACCTCGGATCGAGGCACTTCATGCTCTCCTAACTGGACTTCACAGATAAACTGCAGAAAATATGTCCCACCTGCTTTGCGTTTACGTAAGTAATAGGGAGTCTTCCACATATATCTTCTTATCTTTTGCTTTCCAAGGTCCAACAGTAACCAGCCTTTTTACACAATCTTTTTCTTTTGATTTTTTATTTCCTTAGTGTTCATTGAAAATTTAGTGAGATTCCTAGACTTAATTTCTCATATATAGAGAAAAAGAGAAAGTAAACTCTTGTAACCACATTACAAAGAGATTAAGAAGTATAGAAATAAGGGACTTTCTATTTCTACTGAACAAGTGCCATTTATTCCTTCATATCTACTCATAAGCATAAGTCTACAATGATACCCATAAATCTTTATGAATAAAGGAATGAATCAACTAGAAACAATAAAATTTATAAAGGCAACACGATCAAATAAGAGTTTCTAATGTTATAATGGTTAATTGTTGTCTAATATTATAAAACTAAGATAACTTTAGGACTTAGATATAAAGTGTTCCTGTTACTGAAATTTAATATTTTATTAACAATGTATCTACTAAGAAGAGATAAATGACATGTTAGTGACAACTGTTGGAAAATTAGGTTGCGATTTGATCCCACAAGCAGTGAAATAATTACAAAATTTTTTGTTTGATTTTTCAAAATTCAAGATTACTAAAAAATTTATAAAATGATTAACAAATAAATTATAATAAAGTGTAAATTTTAATTCATACCTTATCTCAAAACTTGATCTTTTTCTTATTACATCCTTTAAACTTTTTCTAAAACTGTTTCATCTTAATCATTATAGCTGCATGAGTGTCGGCCTCTAACAATATTCACATATTGAGTTAAGAGAACCAATTTCAGAAACGGTTCGATAGATACGATGAGATAAAAAAGATAGTAATCTTTCTTAATAGTAGTAAAGGCTATTATTTCGAATAAAAAGTGAGAGTAACCAAATACATAATGAAAATCCTGATCATATATGTTAGTCATGACATATAACCAATAATTGCTTTTCTTACATTTATATTTTTTTAGTAGAATTTACGTTGTTTAGTATAGTCAATACTAAGTTAGTGAACTGAATTTCTTGGACATAAGTTATGTTAGATAAAAAAGTTGTATGTCCATTATGCAATTTAGCTATTAATCCTTGTTGAGAATTTGATATTAAATTTTTATAGATATGTCAAAATCTTATAAATGACAAAATATATTGACATTTTGAGTTAAATAATGTCTCATAAACTTTGATGACAACATGTAAGATATATGTCAACATCATGATAGCAAAATGTCAGAGGTTACATGAAATAGAGCTGAGAGGTATTGTACCATGATGAAATTGTTTCACTTAATTTAGCCTATTAAAAGCATAAGCGTGGACTATAATTGAAAGCATTTGCTATAATATGAAAATAGTTGTCATTAGAAGAAAATGATTGCATGGCTTTTCTTGCGTATTCATAGTATGATAGAGATTATATATATTTCTAATTCATGCTTTTGGGTATTTGATCATGATTTTAGATTGAACATTACTCCAATGTTCAAAGCATGATAATAGATTGTTGGGAAAAATTAGTTGATCCACCTTTATACAAATAGTTTGTATGTGTTGGATCAAATGAGACTTATGCTTAACATAAATGGAAAAAATGCAAAGTTAGATAATTGAGATGATCCTTTTTTGTCATGTTAGTTAAATCAACATGATGAGAATCATAAATTTACAAACAAGGATATATGTATCCTTTTGATTATGAATAATATGAAACTTATGAAACTTGTTAAGTTAAACAATAACCAAATCAATCTTTGGTGAAAGAAAGATGATGATATTGAATTATTAAATCTTGTACATGTGATGTGATAGATGGAATAACAATTCATAAAAAGATAATAATTACATTTCATTATATTACTAATAACTTTATATTATATAGTCATATGTATTAAATGAAATACTAATTTAGAATTTTGAAAAGTTCAAATTGTTTAAATCTAAGTAGAAATTAAGCATTGAGAATGCTGAAGCACTTTAATAAGATCGATATGGTGAGTTTTAAATTTTAGGTTATCTATAGGGAATAAGATTCTCAAGTAAGTATCTTCATAATAAAATTTCATAATATGTGAGGAAACAAAACACAATATGAGATATTGTATGATGCAGTATTATTTCTTCTATATGTATGCCTATTATAATGACCTACCTTCATGTCATTTTCTTGATTGATGAATAGACTCAACTCATGAAATTCAATTGACAATAGAGGATGATATTCAGTTTGTATAGACGAGAGGAAGACGAGTTGCAGAAATACAGAATTTGAGAGAGTAGAGAGAGATTGGAATTTAAATCAAGATTGGAATTTAAATCATATGTATTAATTGAATATTCTCATACATTGATAGATGATTTTATAGCCAATCATTAGCCAACTAA
>JAOQMQ010000009.1:5600066-5613310 GCA_027563845.1 Erythroxylum subrotundum | reverse complement strand
AAATTTCAATTTAACCTTTTTTCTTTTCCAAAAGATTGTAACATTCAAACACTAGCTTTACATATTTTTCTCACTATAAATAGGCATTAGGGTTTATCCTTCCTATGATAGGTAGTATCATCATCTTAATGATACCCATATTATTATTTATACTTTCCTTATACCCACAACTTAAATCAAAATTTCCCCCGCCTTGTTTCCTGATTCTACCTCCTCCACCACCTTTTAGGTTTAACTCCCCTAAATAGTTGGTATTACTATCAACTTCACCATAAACCTTAATGTCATCCATCCTAGCAAGTATAGCTGAGTTTTGTTGTAGACTAGCTATGACAACTTCAAGTTTCTATTATGTCCTTAACTTGCATTTATGATAAACTCTTGGTTTATCCCTACTATTTCCCACACACTTACTTCTTTTTCTTTAGATGATTTTTGTTTTAATTTATAGTCATAACAATCCTGTAATAAAATGTCAATATCAACATACACTCTCTCATATGTTTTCTCTTAAAGCTCATTATAATCATAACCTAAACTCTTGATAGAAAATTC
The DNA here is from genome assembly GCA_027563845.1 of Erythroxylum subrotundum. Lineage (NCBI taxonomy): Eukaryota > Viridiplantae > Streptophyta > Magnoliopsida > Malpighiales > Erythroxylaceae > Erythroxylum > Erythroxylum subrotundum. Next base: position 5,612,755 of record JAOQMQ010000009.1, on the reverse strand, counting down.
TTGACAAACTAAATAATCTATATCTAAAATTCTGGTTTAAAATCTTTCCCTTGGTCAAATTACACCCTGCCTAATAAATAAAACAAAGAAATTGCAAAGAAGAAAATTAGATAGAAATAAAACAAAGAAATGCACAAGAGGCTAAATAAACAAGAAAACCCATAAACAAAAAGTTGAGCTCTTAAGAACCTAATTAGATCGAATAAAGAAGAAGAAGAATAGATAAGAAAGAATCTAGGATAATAGGAACGCAAGAAAAACTAATAAGCAGAATGTTTATGATATTCATAATATCTTGTCCTTGTTAGATAAGGATCAACATTCCTCACCAGAAGAGGATAATGAAATTTACAACTACTCCTTTTGTAGGCCTTAAATGAGTATATTTTTGGAACTTTTATTGACAAAACCTTCTATTTATAAAACCTTGCTAAATGTTGAATTTTTTTTTATTAACTTGTAAATTCAATGATCAAAAACCAAGGACTTAAGAACAATTCTTTTTAACCAAATTTAAGAATAAGGAACACCAAAGAAAATTAAATATATGGAAAGAAAACACAAGAATACTAAAATGGAAATAAAAAAATTCAAAAACAAACTTGAATATAGAAGATGGATTTGATGTCAAATTTTGATATGACCCTCATTAATAGGACTAGTGATATCTACCAAAATAAATAAGAGTAAGGTTCATTTTACCGAGATATACTTAAAATTAACATAAATTATAATGATATGAATTACCACACTTATAGAAAAGGTAATAATGGGAATGATGATATTGTAGGATTTGATCGTCATTAGCAAGCTAGATAAGATCATAAGTTATTAAAGAACCTAAAATAGGCGTTCCTCTAAAAATAAAAATGAAAAAATCTCTTTAAGCGTATTTGTTAATCAATAATATTCATATCCATAACTACATCAATAAGAAAGTGTTTTATAGGCATAAAACCTTAAGAACTAGAATATTAAAAAAATAATATTCTAGATTAACAAAACTCCAAAAAGCTAAACTTCGAGTTTGGTTCCTATCTAGGAAACAAACTAGCACTAGTTACAAGTTCAAGTTTGATGCTAGTTAACTTTTGTTTCTCTAATTACAAACTATAAAGATTAGCATTGATCGACTTATTGTGTCTAGTGATTATAGTTTGTAACCCTACTCCTTAAGCTTGTTCCTTCACTTGAATTAACATACATGGTTTGTTCTTGTTTTTTTAAGTTGGTTATAGGATAAATTATGGCATAAATCTACATAAAAGATTGGAACACCACAAAACTTTCCTATTTCTCATGTTTGGCATCAAATTTTATTAAATTCAATCCTAATATTAAATTTGATACAATTATCTTCCTTAAAAAAACTTCAAAACTAGCTAACTATTGAAAACTATAGATCAGATTTAAAATCGTCCAATATTAGTATATTTTTAACAATTTTCAACTTTAACGAAAGAAGTTTGAAGGGGTTATTACTTCAATTTTTTTTTTAGTGCAAAATTGGTACATCACTATTAAAGCACAAAAGTAGTGCTTTAAACTCTGAAACATGTGATATGTAGAAAAGACAGAGTCCTCATATTATGGGCCTAACTAGCCCTTATTTTATTTACATTGTAACTCCTGTAAAGTCTTTAAACCCTAATTAAAGTTATTAATTAATATTTTTGAAATAAAATGAATTGTATTAAGAAAATATTGTAACATTCTAGTTAACAAAGAAAGGTCGCTAATATTTTTAGGATGTCTTAGGCAAGTTATTAGTTTTCTAACAAAGGTTCTGAAAACATCTCATATTCTTGTCTTTTCAAATTGTATACATTTTATAGATGATAACCAACATGAATACTTGTTGATCTCCTTGGAGTGTGAATGTGACTCTCTTAGCCCAGCGTATAAATTGAGACCATTTAAGTAGTGAGACATTTAATAGATTGGTTCAGCCGGATTCTGCTGGGGTTGAGCGTCGTTGTTCTGGTCCATAATCTGTGCGGTTCTGATCGTGAGAAACCTGCAAAACAGATAACGGCAGGCCGGGGGTTGATTCCCGGGGAGCCCCTCCGACGCTCAAGTCAGTGTTTTTGTGAGATTTAGATAGCTGAGAAAATGGAAGAACAGCTAGGGTTACAGTCTCATACCTGAATCATGGTAGAATAGTACCTTATATATGCCGTGGGTGCTAGGTTTACGTAGACCTTTGCATTTGCATGGGAGTCTAATTCCTGATGGGCTGTTCGGGCCATTGACGTGCGAAAATGGGCCTGGGCCTAACACAGCCGACCCAACCATAGATAAAGCTGGAAAGCATAAGACTAGAAGGATTTGGAAAAGCAGCAAGAAATAAGAATATGATGTGAAGTTTCCTCTACTAAGTTACATAATTTGTGCAGGACGTTGGGGATTTGAAGGCCTTTCATTTTGTCTAAGGTTTTCAAACCTTTTTTTAGAGCTAGCCATAAAATAAAAGAAGCTTTAGGAAAATATTTATTAAACTATACCTAGGCATGCTAGGAGACTTTCAAGTTAGAGCTTCTAAACAACTTTAAACAAGACTTGTTCGTAAACTTACCTGAGATGTTAACACTCCATGTTAGTTTATCCTGAGCCCTAATATTAGGACAGTAAGTGAGCATATGATTTTTTAACCAAGGAGTATCCTAAAAAGTAGTAATCCTAATAGCTATCCTTTATCACGTTACTCACTTTGGTATTTGAGGGAACTTAGAGATTCAAATTAGCTAACTTAGGTTTATTATGGAGGGGCCTTAGACCATATTAATTTTCATACTAAAACTATATTTTATCTCTATTGGCTATTAAATTTTTTGATGACTAAAGATAATTGTCATCTAGGTTTTAGAAGTTGAGTAAGAGTCTAAAAGAAATTATATTTACATTTTATAGAACAAAAACTTTGATTCTTTGAAATATAATCATATATTCAAATAACCCAATGAGATTCGTAATTATTTAGAAGCTTTTATAACTATCTTGCTAAGAGCATCTTTTTTATGCATTTTATAGACTTAATCTATGGTCCTCTCTCATTTTTGCTTATAATGATATCTGATCACCTAACTTTGGCACCTTGACATTTCATAGTAGAATTTGTCTAAAAAAAATTTCATTATTTTTTTTAATCTCCTTGATCAATATTTGAGGCGTGAGTAATGGCAACACCAATATTTATTAAGACTATCCAGTATTAAGGTAGTATGCCGTTGTATAAAAAGGAATTATTATTCTAGCGATTGATTCACTTGCTAATAGAGTCAACGAGTCGAATATTGACTTAGTAAAAGAGTCTTTTGCTAGATATAGGAATTTCTGGGTATTTAAAGGCTAAATTCTATTGTATGAGTCTTGAACAAGAAGTAAGAGCATCAAAGAGATTGTTGGGATTAGAAAAGATGTAAATGTATCTCTTTCTCTTATTAATAGTAAGGCTTAAGTACTTGCTAAAAGTGTCCAAATCTTCCATTAGTAAATTAATAGAGGAGGCAACCCACAAAGATGTCATTAGAAAAAGATAAGATGGTGATTCCTACTTTTTTACAATTGTAGTGATACTTAGGCCCCGTTTGATTGTTGGTTGATCAGCCAAAAATAGCTTATTGAATAAATTTAGTTGATTAACCTTGTTGACCAGCTGCCCTTAGTGTTTGGTAATCAGCTGATTGAACCCAATTAGTTGATTTTTAAAAAGCTCAGGAGGAGTAGCATTTTGCTTCAGCTTATTGTAAATGACATATTGTGCCCTCTCCAAAACCTGCAGACAGCAACTAAGTGGAGCAACATGTAATGTATATACCCACTGTGAATTTATTAATCTTAAGTCTTTGCAAACTCAAATGAGTATCTCTGCTTCTCTCTTGGATTCTAAGACCAAAATGAACCAAAAACACTCTTTTTTTTTCTTTGTCGCTCTTCCCAATCTTATAAGATGCATATGTAATTATTGATGAAGCTTTCTTTTTTTGTACAATAATTATTAATTTTGGGCATATGTTAAGTATCTATCATTAATTTAAGATTAAGAAAGGAGAAAAAAGTGATGATGATGATGATGATGATGATGATGATGATGATGATGATGATGATGATGATGATGATTATTATTATTATTATTATATGTTCTATATTTTTAATAGATTTATAAACTTAATTTTTGTAAAATTAAATATCTAAAATTTAAAATCTTATGAAAATATTCAAAGAAGTATTAAAATATAATACTCATGTCACTATAATTTTTTTTTAAAGTCATGTCTTTATAAGTCATTTTATACATAAACAGATAATACTAAACAGTTAATTTTACCAAACATCTTTAATAAACAACTGATGTTATCCGCTGGTCAAATAAGCTGATATAATCTACTATCAACTAATCACTGATAGAATCAACTAACAGCTAATGCAATCCGCTAATTGCCAAACAAGGCCTTAAACTCCTTTCTCTACTTGATCCTGTGTGTAATTAGTTGTGTTAGAACCTATATACAAGTGATGAAAAGGTTGGGGATAATGGGTTCCTTTACCTTAAACCTCTTCCCCTCTTTAAAATGTTTGGTTACTTCATCATTTACTAAGATGGAGAATGTTGGAGTGCATATATTGCTCTTAATCCAATGGATAAGTATAGCTGTAAAAACAAAAGCATATAGAGCATCAAGGATAAATCTCTAGTTTATTAAATTGAACGATATTTTAAAGTCTATTTTCATTTAAGTAGCTCCTGATAGGTTTTTCACTTTTGTATCTATTGAATGATTCTTGAGCAAGAAATAGGTTCTCACCAATTAATCATCCTTCTACGTAAGCTCTTTGGCTTTTGTTGATAAATCCCTTTGATGTCTCCTTAAGTTTAGAAGTAAGTACTTTTAAATGATCTTATAGGCCATATCACAATATGAGATGGGCCTGAAGTCATTGAGTAAACTTATGTCATAGGTTTTTGGCATTAAGTAGAGTTGAGTATTGTTTAGTTCAGTGAACATCTTTCCATTCATGAAGAAAAAATTGCATTGAAGCCATCAAGGTTAGGGGATTTTTAGTGTTTATAGAGAATAGAGCTTGCTCAATGTCAGTTTCAGACATAAGCTTGATAAGGTCTTCTTTAAGCTATTAGGAAATAACCTCAAGGATGTAAGTTAGGACATATTGAGAGGAGTTCTCAGAAGTTTCTTAAATTGGTTAAAGGAAACTTTCTTAAGCATGATTGCTTATTGTATATAATGTCATTGATTGAAGAAAGTGTAGATCTTATTGGAATTTCTTCTGCTTAATATTGCATTATAGAATAATCTTGAATTTGTATCCTCATCCTTTAACTAGTTAGTTTTTGCTCTTTGTTGAGAAAGGAGTAATGATTTTCAAGAGCTTGATTATAATTATCAAAAGGCAATTTCTCCTTTTACCTCAATTTTATGTATGTTTGTTACAGGAGCAATGAATTTTGAATAATGTTTAGATTGTCCCTAGTTTGATCAACTACCAAATTAGTATTCTTGAATTTGTTCATGTAGAGCTTCTTCAATTCCTCTTTTATCATTTTAAGCTTCCTAGCACATTTGTAGGATTTAAAATCCTTCCTTATGTTGGTTCAATCCTCTCGTAACTACATCTTCGAATCCATCCACATTGATAAGAAAATCATTAAATATAAAGGAATAGTGGATCTTACCAATACCGATGCCTATATTGACTTCAACAGGAGAATGATCTAAGCTAAAAATTTTATGGAAATATGTTAAACTAATAGGAAAGTTTGAGAGCTAGTTATGATTGACCAATGCACAATCTAACTTCTTAGTGAACCAATTACATGCCTATTTATTGCTCCAAGTTTAAAAAAAAAGCTCCTTCAAATCGATAATTTGTTAATCCATATCAAATTAGACAGTCATTAAACTTCTCATTTTTGTTCCTATAGTTGATTATATCCACATTTGCTTTTTGGACCAGTAATGTAATGTTGAAGTTCCCTAGCTCTAGTTGAGGGTAGTTTATATGAGAGCTCAAAATTGAGTAAGTCACCCTATAATACAATCTTTTTGGACTCATGATTAGTAGTATAAGTGAAAGTTTTCCTAAGTGGGATATGTCTCTTTTCCAAAGTTATAACTAGATTATAAAAATGACTAGAGTAAGAAATCTAATTGATGATCAATCTGTAACAACAACAACAATACAATAACCCAGTAAAAGTCTTGTTGATACACGGGGTTTGAGGAAGTCCAGTGGAGATGTTATTTTTGATAAACCCACAAAAAAAAACATATACATATTAAACTAATAAAATACTACTAATTAAAAATAAAATATAAAAGATACTAATACTAATAAATTAAAAATAAATTAAAATTTATAAATATAAATATAAAAAATCATAAAAAATGTAGAACAAGTATATAAATAAATCAAACAAGTCATTACTAGGAAAAAAATATAGGCTAAATAACTAAGAGAGAAGTACTACATATTAAATGTTTAGGTTACATACAAGGCATAAGATTTGAAAGAAAACGTTCAAAAGACCTACGAGAAAGAAAAAGGACCTCTTTATGTGATATCTTTTTACTGTATCCTATTACACCAAAGTTTTCTATTGAGGCTACGTCCTCTGTAAGTTCCAATAGAGTCATATTATTCTTGATCACCTCCTTTTAGTTCTTTTTAGGCCTTCCTTTTTTCTTCTTATAGTCTCTAATTATAATCTTCTCGCACCTTCTCACTGAAGCGTCAGGGTTCTCCTCTTAACATGTCCAAACCACTTAAGCCTTATATCTCTTAATTTTTTATTAATATTAATCACCTTTAATTTGTCTCTTACCATTACATTCATGACTTTATCTCTCCTAATAAGGTTGCACATATAACGGAGTATCCTTATCTCTGCCAGCATTAGCTTAAGACTATGCACCTATTTGATGGGACAACACTCTGCCCCATAATTGATGATCACTCTATCACAATTAAATTCAACCACTATTCTTCCATAATAATAGTATTCGTGATTGTTAACCTCCCTCTTTTTTGGAAACACCTAATGGATTGAATGAGGCTTATAGTCCTTTCTTTTGGTTTCCAACAAACTAACTAGACACTATTTATTCAAGTCTAGATAATTTTGAGCCATTTACTTCTTTTTGGGACAATTCATTCCTCTCAAATTACAAGCTAAGATCACAGGAATACAGGAGATGAAGCCCCCTTTTTTTAGACTACCTTCCTATTTTCCTTTTTGTAGAAGCTACTAGCACCTTACTTCGGTTTGCATCTTTAGGCTCTTTCTTATCAGGTAGAGGAATGACTTTGATAGGGGTATTTTGATTCAAGTCATCTTCTTTCTGCTTAGGCATAGAGTTTGGGAGATGTTCTTTTTTCTTCCTTGCTTTAAGATCTTTATAGGAGGAAAAAAATCTGCTATTACGATCGTTTGCATCCAAAGAAGGGATATATGTTAGCTTGTCTAAAGAGGACTCTTCCACCAACCCAAAATGAGTTTACATGTGCCAAGAAGAACATTTGAGATATAAGAACACAGAGGGAAAAAGAAGGCTTACGACCAAAAAAAAAAAAAAAAAAGCCTATTCACAAATACATTGCTTTAGCAAAATTTGATCCGAAAACAACCCAATTTCCTATAGGAAAATGTCAACGAAATATATAAGAATTCATAAAGAGAGTGAAGGAAAGAAGAGATTAAGAGGATAGAAGAGACGATATGTATAAACTTCAGTTACACGCTCAAGGGGTTGCTTATAAATTTCCATTGTCTTCCAACGATGACTCGGAGGCAGAATCATCCAACGTTGATGTTGATACGGTATCACTATCAGAGGTTCCAGGTGCTTTGTCCTCAATTGGTTGTTTCAGAAACCAATACATAATGCTCGCGGTGAGTGTAAGAATCATCTTCTGATTTACCTGAAGCAGCCATTTGCGTTTAGGTGCTTGAACACAACAGAAACAATAATAGAATATAGTAATGGAAACTAAAGTATCGTGGTAAACGATGCTTGATGGAGGCATTAGAGTGTCAATCTTATCTACAAAGTAAATAAATATACTCGCAACTTTTTAAGCACCTCAGTTATGTCTTCAGGAAGTAAAAATATTGAACATCCCAACTTCCTCGCAATACTGATGATGTAGGATGCATTCATTTTTTTCTGTTCATCTGCATTGATTCCAAGTTGGCAAACACATAAATTTAGCTAGAAGTAACTATAGAAACATACCATTTCCCACAGCATTTAGAAAAGGCGTACCAGTCACTCCTTTTGTGACAAGACTCCAATTTACTGCTCTGGGCTGAACAGCGCTAAGCAACTCAAGAAAAAAAATTCCATCCGACAATCTTTTATCCTGTAAAATTCCAATAGGAAATCACCAGGAACATCCATTATCATCAACTTTCATTTTTGTTTACTGTCTTTGATAAAATCAAGTTTATCTGGAAGAATTAACTAAATTTCCCAATCATCAGCTCATATTACTGTTCTAGTCTTGTTGGACAAACTAATCCGCAGCTTTAGTACAAATCATCAGCTCGAACTCAGTCAATATGCTTCGCAAACAATGCGAGTTTGTTAAATATAAGCATTTGTCTAATGTTTCATATGTGCAAAAACTTCTCGTAAAGCATCGTCTATGATTAAACCTCAAAAAATTAAAGTCAAATTCGTCTTGACTGCATCATATAATTGAGTAAGCCATTGAGTAAGCCATAACTTTTACCTTGAAACTTTCCATACGACTCTGGCTTCCAGAGTTGTTCACTTTGGTATTAGCCCATTGTAGAATGTCGGTATCAGTAATTTCCTTTCCATGGGAATGAAATCTCAAGTTCTTCAGAAGTTGGAGAATGTTATATCTCATTAGCTGCCAGAGATAAGCTAAAAAGAATAGCAAAGATTAGTTTGAATCTAACAAGACTACCCAGCTGTATACTGTTGGAAGTTGAAGAACGTGAATAAGATATCTGTAGTAAATAAATTACACCAAAGATTAACTTAATACCAACATGGATCATACCTAATATCAACTTTTTATTTCCTTGTACGATGTCATTTCCAGCAACATTGACCAGGGAAAATTTTAGTTGTTTTCCAATTTTCACAACCTGGTTGCAGTTTTCTACTTTTCTGAATGGCAATTTGATAGGAGGTTTATTTGCAATCTTCCAATTAACAATTGCTGGTGAAATCTTGTCAAGTGTCTCAAGTAGAATCCACCTGGAAAGGAACATATACTTTAGTCAGATTGGAATTGAATATTGAAGTAAGAACTATATCCGGATTTATTAAAAAAAAATACATTGTGGACTTCCTATTCTGTTCTCATCACCATACTTGAATTGTTAACAAAGATCAAACCTGTGCCTTTGAATGGGATAGAACATGATAGACTAAATTTGAAGTTGAACGGGTGTGCACAAAGCACCATAATTGATGGAGAGAATTTATTATGCTCTACTAACCCATTTCTGAGATCTTCAAACACATTGTCAATATAGCTTGAGTTTCCATAACTATTGATCCAAAATCGAAATGCCCTCTCTTCTCTGGAGATTTGTGCATCATCTGGTGAAATCTCGAGAAAAGATATCTGTTGCGTTTGAGTTGAAAGTCCATTCCTGCAGATACGAAATAGCAATCAGCTCCCCTGGTTTTGATTCTAGTGCAAATACGTTACAATTTCAATTAGCATTTTGCTTGAGAAAAGGCCCCCTCTCACCTATGCTGAAAAATATGTGCAACAAAGGCAAGGTTAAGGTTTGGAGAGCCCTCGACAATATCCTTAGCAGTTAAGTATCTCTTACAACCCATTCTGTCTGCATGTTCAAGCACTAACTTTGCCCTTTGTAAAGTATCTTTCACAGTCAGTGAGGATGGATTACTACACTCGGGTGCAAGAACATTTAAAAGGTGAGCATAAGCTTCTGCATCCTGCAAGCAGAAGATTCTACAATTAAATACTAACACATCATGATTTCAATTGATTTTCATTGAAACCTTTGACAATCACCAACTCATCTTTTCAAGACAATAATCATGCTACAGTAGAGAAGCAAAGCAAGACTGAAATGTAAATTTAGTAGTCAGGGGAATGTCGCATCATGGTCATTTAGAATATGTAACTTGGATATAATCTACCTTCACATCAGAAGAGAAGTTTGTGACTATTTTCTTGTATCCTGATTTCTTCAACTGGAAGTTCATCCACCTCAATAAGATCTTCTCCGGAGGTAAGCTCATCAACTCTTCAACTTCCTGTTTATTTAGGAAGCACATTGAACTATCAAAGGTAAAATCCATCATGTAGTCATTACAAAAATATTAAAGGGTACTATCAAAGGTAAAATCCATCATGTAGTCATCACAAAAATATTAAAGGGTACTATCAAAGGTAAAATCCATCATGTAGTCATTACAAAAATATTAAAGGGTGCTAGACCAGAGGTAACACCTGACTATCAGAAACTAACTCCACCAGTTGAGGTGTTTTTTTCAAATTCAGGTCTGCCAAAAGTTGTATCTGATCAAAATGGAAGAGAGAAGGTTAAACAATGTGCCCTACATAGTATAAACACTAACAGACATTGCATTCCACCTTCATTTCCATAAAACTGAAGTCTCAGGGAAATTCAATGGTAAATACAACTATAGTTAATCTAATAATACTTAACAACATTTCATGCCTCATAACCCTCTCAAACAAACAAATTTTCAAGAAAAGTTATAACAATCTTACTTTAATGATTTGAGAAATTACTCCGAGCACAAGATGCCGCTGAAAGTGGAACAAAAAAGACACGAGTATTATTGAAAGCAATAGATGATTCATATATAGAAAGAAAGGCCTGTGTATACCACATACCCTTCCTTCAATGAAGTCCTGAGTCCCAATATTGACTACAGTACATCCAATAGCCTTGGCAGAATTGAGACAGAGTGTATGGTTTTCATTTCTTTCCCATGGATTAAGCACTCTCTTAGTATTGATAGTCCTTTCATCAATTGTACCGGGAACTGCTACATTAATTAGTTTACTGCACCAGAAGAAAATATGTATTTAAATTTTGCACCCAGCAGCAACAATTAGAAAAATAAAAGAGGGACCATGTTAAGAAGAAGCGTAAAGGATAATTACCAAAGGAGAACACCATCCTTTGCAATTTCAAAGAGATCATTAGTCGAAGGATCAATAGGGAGGTATCTCTTTAAGAAATCATCTTCTGCAAGGTAGTTGTTGATGTGGGCTACATAAGATGCCTTCTCAGATTCACTGATGGTATGAAGCAATGTAGTTGTTGCAGCTTTAAGAAATGCAGACGAGTTCTTTTCTGCACTCCCTATCCTTGCACTGGCATGTCCTTGAAGTTTCAAGTATACCTGCAATTAACCATAGATTAGCTTGAAACATCCACAATCATCTGTACAGCCTATTTAAAGGCTCCTTTCTTTGATGAATAATACACCGAATTCCTCCTAACTTCTCTATTGTTTCATCTGTTTTGCTACTACTCCTATCTGCTATATTGACTAAACATCATCTAGAAAAAATGACACCTTCACTGACGTCTGTGACGAAATCAGTTAATTTAGCAGAAGGTTAAATCGAAGTCTAACAAGAGTGAAAGCGAGAACACAAGATGTAATATCTCCAAGTTGATCTCAAATCGAGTAATAGATTGAAATCGAAAGACTGCAAAAAGGAGAGGAAGAAAACATATCAAACAAGTAGCAAGGAGAGAGAGAGAGTATATTCAGACCTTCAAGAAGAACTCGAAATCCACCTCGTCGTCAAGGTTCTGATACGCGTCCTGAATAAGAGAAGCTCTCTCTTCTTCGGTCAGAATCTCGCCAACTACTTTCAACCTCGACATCCTCGAAGGCAGGTCCCTTAGCGTCAACTTTCCACTCTCTCTCCTCATGCTCATAAACTTGGTGAAGAAACGAGAACAAAGAGGCAGATCAGGAAAAAGAGGGGGAAAAAAAGAAAAGGAAAAGAAGAAGTTGTGTTAGAGGATGCGTACATGGGACTTGAAGCTGCGAAGCTCGACCTGAGTGAACTGGTTCTGGAGCCATGGATCTGATACCAGGATGCCAACGTAACCTGACATGGTGAAATGATATTCGGAAAATCTGATTTAAAATGCTATTAGTATATATATGGAAGGTGTTGCTTTTAGTTTACTGAAACTACAAATAATTAAATTTGAGTTCTGCTATCTCTTTCTTGAACAAGGGTTATGGAAGCCGAGGTGGGTGAACTGGGAAGGCTAACGTTGCAGTGTCTTGAGTGAGAGTGAAACGCGAGCTGTCATAGTTCGAAATCATAGAATTCAAATTATGACAATTATGTCCCTGTCCCTCCCTCCTCTTCACTCCACTGGTGTGAATAGCGTTGGAGTAGGTGGTGGATGTGGGGCCATTCTATTTCTTGTCTTCCAGAGGTCTCAGTAATTCATATTCTCGTCTTTAGTTATTGAACCGAATCATATTGGACATAGAAGTAATTACGCAGACGTGTGGCAATGAGAAAGGGGTGATTGTGGCCATCATGTCTAACCTCGCCCCAGAAAGCTGGTTCGCTTTTGAAAAAGTAGACTTGATAACTTAACGGTCTTCTTTGACGTAAACAACTTTTGAACCAAGCAGAAGCAGTTTAAA
>JAOQMQ010000009.1:5589194-5599966 GCA_027563845.1 Erythroxylum subrotundum | reverse complement strand
ATGAATGATTTAATAATTAACTTATTTAACTCCAATAAATTATTTTTAAAAATTATCATAGTTGTTTAATGACAGAATTACTCTCAACTTTATTCTCTACTTTTGCTCTATGTGCTTTCAAAGTTAGTTTTTTTTATTGTACGATTATGTCATGAAGTTTAGAAGAACATAATAAAGGGGTTAATTAAATTTTTTAATCTTTATTTAATTTTATAATATTAGTTTATATTTAAAAATATCATAATATTAAATTTTTAACATAAAAAGTCACATCAAATTAATATTTTTAATATATATAGGTATAACTACTATATATCGTATTTGTATCATACTATAAATATTTTAATTTATTAAATAATAAAATTCATACATATTATATGAAAAAAATATTAATATGATATAACTCGCTGCATCATTCATATTAATAGAGAATTTAACGTTATATTATTATTATTATTATTATTATTATATTTTTTTGTTAAAGTTATAAATTTAATTTCTGTAAAATTAAATATCTAAATCTAAAGTCTTATAAAAATATTCAAAGAAATACTAAGAAATATAATATTCATGCCTTTATAATTTTTTTTAAATCATACCCTCATAAGTCATTTTACACGTTAACAGCTAATATTAAATAGCTAATTTTACCAAACATCTTTAATAAACAGCTTATGTTATTCCCTGGTCAAATCAGCTAATAGAATCAGCTACCAACTAACCGCTAATAGAATCAACTAATAGCTAATACAATCCGCTATTTGCCAATAAGGACCTTGATATATATATTTCTATTAGAGACATTAGGAATAATTTTAAATATCAAATTACAAGCCTAAGTGTATTTTTAAATATCTAAGAAAAACAGTCAGCAGTATAGAAGCTTGCAAGAAAAAAGAGTTAGAATGTTATTCCGACGTTTGAGGTTATTCATATGAGAAACTTTTTTAAGATTTGTAATAATATTTTCTTCTATGTATCATAACGATTCACGTGTATCCTATAAAAGCAAGATTATATATGTCCTCTTCAAGTTTAAAAGAACAATAATAATATAAGCCAATGAAAAGGGTTGAAAATTAAAAACGTGGGGGCGAGTGGGTTAAAAGCAAAGAAAGAAAGGAGCATGTGACGGAGGGACCAGGCGGGGTAGACAAGGATACCAAAAGGAGTGCTTATGATAAGATAGGATGGTGATACAAAGGTTACCTTCTTATTCATTTAATATTAATAGCAGCCAACTCTCTTCACCCTGTTTCATTGAATCTCAGTCATTCATTTGTATGAGTCCCACAGCCTGTTTCATTAAATCTCAGTTATTTATTTGTGTAAATCTCACATAAATAAATGGCTGAAATTAATAAGACAGAATAAGAAACAGAAGATCCTGGCATATAAACCTTAGTCACCCATAACCCGTGAGAGCAACCACCAATCCTTCTATATACGTCGTTTCCAATTAAAACTCTCTATTTGATCAATCATCACCCCTAAAGATCAACTATTCTATTTTACATGCAAACACACCGGGGCTTCATCAAAGGCCATTCCAACTTCATTAACCAAACTAGAAGCTTACCTTCATTTTTCTTTCTTTTTTAAATATATATTAACTCAACTACCAAAAGAGAGTATCAGTCTCCTTTATACCAACTTTTGATCAGAAAAGCTAATAGGAGTCCTGGAGTGGGTAATTCAATGTTTTCTTCAAAGAGTGGCAATGGAGAACACAATGAAGTTGAATAGACTACCACGAGCATGAGATGACAGCATGGGCGAGAGGGAGGGTGAGCTGAAGAGAAACTAGACAACGCGTAGTGTTAAATCCAAGTTGGTGGGAGTATTACTATGACGAATATACGATTTGCTTTACCAAAAAGGTAAGAAGGGGCAGAGGGGCTTTGTGGGGTGTGGTTGGGAAAATAACTGGGGCAATATTCAGCAATCCTTGCTGTGTTTGCTTCTACTCCTTAACAACAACACGAGGCCAACATCGGTCCCAATTCCCACATGACAATCTACTCTTAACTGGAACAAAAACCAATCTTCATCATTATGCAATAAAGGGATGATTCCACCAGCACATATGACGACCTGATTAAGTACTGCATAATTGAAATGCAATTAAAGAAATTCCACCTCACAGGTTAAAACTAATGTGAAACTCATTTCGTGGACTTGATGCAACCTTTTTGTAGGTTTGAAGATATCACTAAAACAATACCAGAAATGACATTGCAATGACAAGTGATTGATTATCTAAGTTTTCAATCAGGTCTTCTACTGCAAGCATGGCTACATAATTTTTTCTCCAGGTAATACCTTCACTTACTTCTATCAAACTTCCATCAGTGCACCATGGTCAAAATTTGGGTCGGAACTGTTGCTTCAATTATCTCAAGAAGAAAAATCCTAGAATGCTATTTCCTGAAGAACATGAAGCGTCTTTTGGTGAACCTGGATGCAGGAAATTTTAGTTAAGATAAGCTAGTCATTAGAATTACACAAACTAAACTTTGCACACACAAAAGATCCCATTTTGAAGAAAAGGTAAACGACATCCCCATGTGAAGTGTTCAAATAACCATAGAAATACAAATACCATCCAATGCCCAACCCAGTGACCAACATATGCACTCAAAGAGTATAAACCCAAAAAAAATGATGAAAGAATTTACCCATTCTAGATGTTGTGCTGTAATCCCAGAGATATTTCCTGTGTATATGCCACCTAAAACCTACCAAGTCCAAGTATATTGATATCAGCCATAAACAATGCAAAAAGTTGATTTTGGCAATGAAAAACTCAACAGTTTGACGTTGGAGAATTATAGCATTTTGGACACAGGTAATACCTTTGTAACGGTCTCAAGAAAGATTCCAGGTCGCACTGGAAGTGGTTTTCTTCCAGTGATACTCCCCTGTTAGTTTATAGTAATAAGATCAATAATACAATGGACACCAGAAAATTTGAAGACTTAGAGGAGTCCAAGATTCTAGTAACGTTAAAAAGCATTCAAAAACACCTATGATTAAGATAACACAGATGAAACTAAGCAATTAAGTCAGCCCAAGCATACCCTTCCTGCAATTCCACCATAAAATCTTTCACCACTAGTGTCTTCTTCGCCACTGGTAGGATCTTCAGCGCCTTCATCTTTTCCTAGCATGACATTTTTTATCATATCCTGGACGGTCTTCCCAGGTTTCAATGCTACCAGTTTGGTTAAGAAGTTCACCTGTGTTGAGAAGTTATTAGAAGCACTGATTATTAGAAACAAAAGATGCAATCAACATCAAGCAGCAATTTTCAGAGTGCAAAAAAGAAAATGGTCATGACATCAAATTTAGGCCAACAGAAACAGCCAATTGTGTGGACGTGTAATACAAACAATAAAACAAGAAAAAGTGAACACCTCAGATTCAGGTAGTGTGCTAAAACCACGATCATTTCGTTCATCAAGAATGCCACCTCCCATCATGTTCCTGGCTTCCTCTCTAATTAAAACAAGCCTTGCTAGTAGTTTTCGATCTGGAACAACAGGTCGAGTTTCCATAGCCTGGCGGAGAATTAAAGAATGTAGAATTAATTAATGTTTGAGGAAAAGCTAACTTTCAATGTAAAAGAGCCACTTTATGCAACAGAATTCAGGCTATTAAAACTGGAGCCTCAAATTGAACCATGCTCATGGATAAAGAGATCTCGTGGAACCAAATGACTCAGCCAGCTCTATAGCAAGCAAGCCAAGCCAGGCTAGATGCCAATGACACAAGGACCCGGTTCGCATATTCCACAACATATGCATTTGAGAGAGAAAGTATATGATGAAAGATGACAGCACAGACCATTGCTGCTTGAATTCCTATCCAATTGTATGTCCTAGAATGCTTCAATTAAAAATAATATGTACGATATTTACCTCTAACAAATCATCTGCCTGGTTAGCAATATCATTCAGATTTGTCCCAGGAATATGAACTTTTGTGCCATCTTTACTCTCAAAGACACCACCACCAGCGGCAACCCTCCGTAGTAGTTCATGTCTGCTGTCTTTCTCGGGCGTTCTACACAATAAGCCAATCACTTGAACCTAGAATTGAAAGAAATCAGCAGTTTAGTGCCTTGAAATACATAAACACAACTCCTGCGTTGGAAGAAGAAGAAACAGTCTCTGAGAAGACTCTTACTTGAGGGGGGCACTTTTTTGTTAAATGGGACAATACAGTCTCCTTTATGACTTCCAAAAGTGATTTTCGCTGAAATAAACAACACACCAATTGTCAAAATCAACTGATAAATCTCGAAGTCATCAAAAAAGAAGGGAAAAATTATACAAAAATGCTACATGACAAAAGTAGCTTACATACTACCAAGTAATAACATTAGCTATGAATCCAAAGAGATGCCAATTAATTTCCCAGAGCTGTTAAAACATGGGTGGTGCACCCAGCTACTGAGTCCTACAAAAGGAACTCATATATTTCTTACTAGGACTTCCTACAGGCCAACAGCAGGGCAGAGAGGCACCATATGGTTGATTCAACATCTGACTGAAACTGAGAACTGACTAGAGCAATAACTTTTTGAAGTTTTCAACAACATTCACCCATGTCAAATTAGCAATGCAGAGACAACTTATTGTGGAATTTGCTAAGCTTAAACAGATAGAACTTAAAAGAATGCTTAACAGTAGGTCTTTTCTAATTCAATAAAGATCAATAAACATTCCCATCTTCATAAAGTAAGCAAATGACTACAACCTATGTCATCTAACAACAATTATAAACCACATTTGAAGGAGGTTGCGTAAAAAATTGAGTGCCTCCATTAAAAACTAAGCCAAATTTGGCAGTGGTGTTCATGTAAAATTTCCTTTCTCGAAGAGCAAGATGAATTTGTACATTCCAATCCAACTTTATCAACCTTATACGTTCACAGAAAAATGGAGAATGAGGAGAAACAGGAGGTACCCTTTTGTACACCCTTTTGAAGAGCACATTCTTGTAACTTGTTACAGTTGCACACATAATGCTACCCACTCTGCACGGGCAAACTTACAGAGTCCAAGGTTGATAGCAGAAGCAGAACTACGAATCCAACGCCTATTGGCATCTCCTTAAAAATAGGTCAAAGTAATGACCACAAACAATGAAGATGGTTCTAATGCCCAGACTTTGGGACAAAGTATCATCCTATTCTAGTTAAACATAAAATTCAAAACAACATTCACTGTCAAGCAACTTCACACGTCACTGTAGACATATTTTCTCAAGTTGAGTGTAAAGCACTATACAGGATAAGAAACAAGGATCCATAGAAATGCCGAGAATCAAACAGTAAATTTACAACAATACCATATCATCTTGGTCCTTTTCGGCCATTTGAATCATGTAATCCAAAGCCATCATAAACCCCGATTCCATCTCATCGACTCTTTTCCCTATGACTCCTTGTGCAGCCAATTCAACCGCCACTTTTTCGGATGTTTCATCCATGTCCATGTCTTGCAACTGTACCGCAAACACATTTGGCAGACAATAAATAGCCGTAATTTCCAAATTTTCCTGCCTAAAGCTTATAACAACCGTAAGAGACTAAACAATCATAAACCATTCAAATAATCCTTTAAAGAAAGACACACAAATAAAAGAAAACTAGAAAGAGGGAGATGTAAAGTAGAAACTCACCAGGGTTATCATTTCTTGAAGGACAGAAGTGACCTGTTCACCACCTTTAAGCAAAGCTTCATTACGAGAATTGTCCGGTTTGTCGTTCCATTCTTGTTCGGTTCGAGTCCTTCCATCTTCAACACCCAGTTTTGCATTCAAGTAATCGCCACCCACCTCATAACTTGTACAAAAGGCTAAAGATTGTCTCTGTTTCTGTTTGTTGGGTTGCTTAAGTTGACACTGGTATTGGCTTAATAAGGATGGTAGTTTTGAGAGGATTGAAGGGAAAGAGGCAAGACTATTAGGAAAGGAAGTGGTTGGGGTTGTGTATGATGATGATAAGCAGGTGCAGAAGCGCAACATTTTGAGGGTTTACTTGTGGGTTGAGGTTTTGGACAACTCGTCAGATATTGGATTGAGGATACATCCGTAACCATATGTAAACAATTTTCTTTATGACAAGACAAAAATTAATCCGCCGTCTGTGGGAATCGAACCCACGACCACACGGTTAAAAGCCGTGCGCTCTACCGGCTGAGCTAAGACGGCACGTGAAATCCAAGCGAGTTGTTTTTTAATGAAATCAAATTACAAATTCTCTTTGAAACCGCAAACTTTACAGAAAAAAGTTTATCATGTAACATTTAAGTCTCTAAACTGTTTTTTAATCAAATTATCTTAAAATTTTTGGAAAAGTATCCTTTAAACTTTAATTTTATTATCAATAAAGAGGCTGACAATATTGATGTATAAACATCAACCAGGATGACAATAGACTTATTTGTGACCCAGATTCACGTATTTTTAATGGGCTATTTAAGTTTAGATTGATCAAAGTTCAATTATTCTAATCAAAATGATGTTATTTTGTTTGAAATAGTTGAGTCTCGAGTCGATCTGGATCTAGATAATTAGGTTCGAACATGATTAAAAAAATGGGACATAATTAAAAAAAGGTGTTTTTATATTTTTAATTAAAAAATACTTAAAAAAATTGGCGAGATTGATCTATTGTCATCCTAAACTCGACAATAATAATTGTTGGATGAACAACTTGGTCATATTACATATTATAATCACTAAACTAATAATTTTCAATTAAACATATATCATAAAAATAGAGTTAATTTTAAATAATAGCATTCTATTTATTTTATTAATATTATTTTTCACGTATTTCACATATAAATAATAACCACGATTAATATGAAAAAGATCATTTAGTCATCACACAAATATAAAATTAAAGACAATATAAAGTGTTTAAAATGTTATAATTTCATAATATAAAAAATAATATTTACATCAAAACATCAAATAAAAGTAATAATAAATATCCATGACTCTTTAACTATTACAATTTATAATAAGAGTTCGTGTCAAGGAAACAACCAACTGGAATTGAAACATGAAACAAAAACATTTACAATTATATTTATATTGAATATATAGAATTCAACATATATATTAAATATAAGAGAAATTAAAGAAAAAGAGGAGAAATGAAAAGCTTGAAATTCATTTAATCGAATACCCGCTCAAATCACATTAACCTCAAGTATCATTTGGTATAAAATCATCATCATTGCGAGGAGCCTCATCATCACCATTCAAATTCATTGCACCAAATAATATTTCAATACTTTCCCATCGAAGATTATCTTCTAAGTCACTCTCATCTATCAAAAGAGTTCCTCAAAAACCTAGTATGCCAAAAATCGATATGGTAAAGGCAAATTGGATCTACAAAATTCCTTATTTTATTAGGAGTCCTAATAAAAAATAAAATAAATTATTAAGAAATTACAAGAAATTATATCCAACTTAATAATGATAATAATATACCTTTCTCGAAGCTTTAAATTATATCAAACAAACATCAAATCATTTAATCTTTTGTGTTCAAATCTATTCATTTTCTTACAATTGATGAATTCAAATGTGCTCCAATTCTTTTCTCACCATGTTGCACTCACACGTTGACTCAGAATTCAAATTGTAAACTTTTGTATTTCTGGAACACTACTTTCGAATTGGTCCCACTAAGCAACTATAAAATAGTAAAAGTAACATTATAAAACAAATAAAGTAATGATTAATTTTTAACAAGTAACAAAAGTAAAATAAAAATATTCATAGATTAAGTTTGTCTCTTTGATGAATAGTAATTGGCATTCCAAAATCACCAAAAGCATCCTTATAAATTTTCATTTGTGAGCTTAGGAGATCTTGTATCATCGTAAGGCAACAATGGTTGTAATAGTTAATAGCATTCCTCTATTAACTTCAACTTTCTTTGTAAAAATTGATCTGAAATAAACACTAGGATTCAAAAATGCCCCAATTGCAAACAACAGAGAGTAAAATTGACTTTCCCATTTCTTATTGATGACTACAAGATAAGATGAGTATAAAGAAGACCTATTTTTTAAATTAACCTTAATTTTGTACTTTGCCCTTTCCATGACATCATAAAAATAACCTATTGTTGCATTCTGATCACTATCAGCCAGATGAAGTGCCCTTACCAAAGACTCACAAACTCATATGAAAAATTGATTTTGGGACCAAAGTTCTTTATCTTCAAGTATAACAATCCAGCATTATACCTAGCATGCTGAGATGCAACTCACTCATCACTTTTAAACATTTGCCTCAACTCATTCTTTATCAAAATAAAACATTGAAGTGATAAGAAATTAGATGAAAATCTTGTAATAAATGGATGACACAAATTACTACTATTGGTAAAATCCTTTCTCATTAAATTTAGGAGCTAAGCACGATTACAGATGAACTTGGTCACCTTTTTTTTAACAATCTCATCAATAATAGGAAAATACCTAGCACATCTTATATTTTCCAACATCAAGTTAATGCAATGTGCTACACAAGGAGTCTAATAAAAAGAATTATACTTGCTTTGTAATCTTCTTCCATCTGCTTTATAAGCATAATTGTTATCAATAATGAATTGAATAATATTTTTTGGCCCAACGTCATTTACAACTTCATCAAATATTTGAAACAGAGTATTAGCATTCCTAACAAGGTCATATGCATTAATAGACTTCAAAAACAATATCCCTTTTACAAAAAAACCAAAAAATTAATAATAATCTCTATTTATTTAACCATCATATATGATTGAACACTCATAAGTAGCCCAAGTCATTCTTCTTTCATCCAAATAAATTTTTATTTCATAAATAAAGCTACTCAGAAGTGTACCTTTATAGTCATCATTTGAAGGATCTTTTTATCTTGGACCTTAAGAGGCAATAACATCCACCATAGACTGATAATAATAAGATTAGGCAATATTAAATGGTATATCTAAATCATACCACCATCTAGCCATTGTCATGTCCACATTATGAGCTACTTCTCTGGATTGTAAGACATTATGGATTAAAGGTTGAGCTCTAGGATTTTTTTGTGGTGCAATGAAAATTAGATACATGTCTTCTTCCTTTTCGAATATCAAGTTTAACATTTCCTTCTTATTAGGTAGGGATACTACCTCCTTCAACATCATTACTATCATCCTGACCACCAATAAAAGAATTTCCACTACCAATTTTGTAGTTCAATGTTTGCCTTCTATCTTTCTTATGCTGATACTCTCCTAGAAAAGTCTTAATTTGTCATTTCACATAATGACTCACTTTTTTACAAGGATCCATATCACCCTTCACTAGGAATGTTAAAAAGGGCCCAGCCCGATTTCGGCCTGGTTAACTGGGCCACGGGAGGACCAAGCTTTGACGGGCCACAAGCCAGCTCGACCCTGCTTGTGGCCTAACCTTTACCTTAAAAACAACATCATTTTTGAAGTTTTTCTTAAAAATTATATGGACCGGTCAACCCGTGGTGGGGCCGGGCCACGGGCTGACCCATTGACATCTCTACCTGTCACTCTAGCTAAATGTTTCTTTAATCTAGTGATTCCTCCACCTGTCAAATGCTTGTTACAATATAAACAAATAGTATGGTTCCTCATTTTAGGAACCAATCTAATATGAGCCCAAGCTCGATCATTAAATCTTCTTATACCTGAAGTGATTAAATTATTAGGAGCACTTGAACTTTCGGCCATTTATATATAAAATAAATAAAGTCATATGTCAAAATTAAATTAAAAACTTCATATCAAAATAAAGAACACTTAATTTCATTATCAACTACTAACACAAATGCACATACATCTTATATAACTCTTTTGTATGATTTCATAATTTAACCACAAAGACATGCACTCATGACTATAACCTATTCAATTTCAACCATAACTCACAACTATAAGTTTACAACCTATTTTATGTAATTACATACTTCAACTATAAATTAATATATTTTGTTTGCTTATAAAATTCAATTTGTAATGCTTATCATTATTTTGTTTTCTTAACTTATTTTAACAACATTGTCATTAAAATCATAATTCCTAACTTTAATTTAACATCTTTCATTCACCAATTTTAATCAACATTCTTAGTTTCTTACTTAAATTAACTTCACAATTAAGGGTTAACATACACTGCAGAATTCAATTTCATCCAATACAATTCACCAAGAAGTCAACAATTAACAATTCAACATACATAATTACACATATACATCTTATATAACTCATTTTGCATGATTACATAATTTAACCATAAATACATACACTCATAACCATAACACTCATAACCATAACTTATTCAATTTCAACCATAACTCACAACTATAAGTTCACAACCTATTTTATGTAATCACATAATTCAACTATAACATAATCTATTTTTTCGCATATACAATTCAATTTATAATGCTTATCATTATTTTGTTTACTTAACTAATTTTAATTAACATTATTACTGAAATCCTAATTCGCAACTTTAATTTAACAATCTTTAATTCACAAATCTTAATCAACATTGTTAGTTTTTTACTAAAACTAATTCCATAGTCAAGAGTCAACGTACACAATACACAATACAATTCAATTTCATTTAATATAATTCACCAATAACCAACAATTTAACATACATAATTATTACACAAAAGAAAGTCACAAGACACAAATACACAATTCATCATAAATTTACAATTCAATA
>JAOQMQ010000009.1:5373774-5388912 GCA_027563845.1 Erythroxylum subrotundum | reverse complement strand
CAACAGGAAATCCAAGCTTTGGAAAGCAATGGCACATGGGAAGTGGTTCCTTTACCTTCTGGAAAATCTCCCATAGGCTGTAAATGGGTTTATAAGGTGAAATATCATTCCAATGGGGAGGTGGAACGATTTAAGGCCAGATTGGTTGCCAAAGGGTATAATCAATGAGAGGGTATCGACTTTCATGACACTTTCTCTCCAGTGGCCAAGCACGTTGCTATTAGAACAGTTATAGCTCTTGCTGCTATGTTTCATTGGCCCTTATTCCAAATGGATGCCTATAATGCTTTTCTGCAGGGTGATTTACAAGAAGAAATTTTCGTGGATTTACCTCAGGGATTTGGCAACCAGGGGGAGCATATGGTATGCAAGTTACTCAAGTCCCTATATGGCTTGAAACAGGCATCACGGTAATCGAATTTGAAGTTGACTGAGGCCCTTGTTCATCATGGTTATGCTCAAAGTAAGTATGATTACTCTATGTTTACTAAGAGTGAAGGTTCTAAACAAGTCATTATGCTGATTTATGTTGATGATTTGCTCATAACTGGGAATGACAATGGCTTGATTGATGAATTAAAGGGCATATTGCATCAGAATTTCAAGATGAAGGATCTTGGAATTCTAAGATATTTTCTTGGGATTGAAGTCTCAAGATCAAATGAAGGTATAGTGTTAAGTCAGAGGAAGTATGCACTTGAATTGATTCAAGATCTTGGCTTAAGTGGAGCAAAGCCAGCATTCAGTCCATTGGAACAAAATCTAAAGTTAACTACTACAGATTTTGATGATTCTTTACAATTGAAACTTGATGATGAAGTCTTGACAAATGCTACTGTTTACCAGAGATTGATTGGGAAACTTTTATATCTGACACATACTAGATCAGATATAACTTATAGTGTGCAACACTTAAGTCAATTTATGCATAAACCAAAAAAGTCTCATTATAAAGCTGCATTGAGAGTTGTTAAATATGTCAAAAAAAAATCCAGGACAGGGAATTCTTCTCAGTTCATCAGGAAATCCAAGGTTAATTGCTTATTGTGATTCTGATTGGGCATCTTGCCTTATGTCAAGAAAATCTGTGACAGGATTTTGTATTAAGTTTGGCAACTCTCTAATCTCATGGAAATCTAAGAAACAAAGTACAATTTCAAGGTCTTCAGCCGAGGCTGAATACAGAAGCATGGCATCCACTGTAGCTGAGTTAAAATGGTTATTTGGACTAATTGCAGAACTAGGAATCAAAGGAAGTAAACCAGCTGTTCTTCATTGTGACAATCAAGCAGCAATACAAATCGCAGCAAATCTAGTTTATCTTGAGAGGACTAAACATATTGAGATTGACTGTCACTTTGTGAGAGAAAGTATTCAGAATGGTTTTGTAGAAACTAGACATATCTCAACAAAGGATCAATTGGCAGATATTCTTACAAAGGGACTTGGCAACCAACAACATGATTACTTACTATCCAAGTTGGGTGTAACTGACATATATTACCATCCAACTTGAGGGGGAGTGTTGAGAATATTAAAATAATTAGCTTTCGGTTATTTGCTATTTTGTCGTTTAGCTGAGTTTATTATTTGGTTCTATAAAGAAACCTTGATATATATTTCTGCAGACGTGATTGTACCGTTTTTGTGTGTGGGGAATAAGAAAATCCTCCTTCTCTCTTCTGTCTCTTCCATTTTTCGTTGTTTTTGACACTAACACCTTCACCTTTCTTGCTCTCTCCATAACACCAATATCCAATTTGTGGTATCTCTTATTTATGCATCCAACTTTCAATTTCAAAGAGATATGTTATGGTCTTCTCTTCAACTTCTGGAAAATAGTATCTCAGAACCTTGGTTAGTGACAGGAGATTTCAATAGTATTAAAAATTCTGCTGAGTCTGAGGGAGGTAGTGGTGTACCCATGATATCAGGAAAAGAGCTGGAAGTTTTTCTTCAACAAGTTCAGCTAACAGATCTTCGATTTAGTGGAATATTTCTTACCTGGTCTAACAACCAGCAAGGCGCCTATTTACTTAGAAAGAAATTAGACAGGGCGTTGATAAATCCCTTATGGTTGTCTGCTTTCCCTCACTCCTACGCTCATTTTGGAGACAAACTTCTATCAAACCACTCAAGCATCACGATACACAACTTGTCTCACTCGGCCTTCGAAGGTGCACCCTTCAGATTTTTTAATGGTCCTACAAAACAATAAGATTTTCAAGAGCTTGTCCGCAACTGTTGGCAAATATAAGATGAAGGTTTCAAATCTTTCCAGCTCATGCAGAAGTTACGCAGAGTCAAAGCCTCACTTAAGACTTTCTCTTGTCAACACATCAAGTAGCTTCATGAATGCAAAACTCGCCTGCAACTAGCACAAGCAAATTATTACCTTTACGGCTTTACCCACACAATACTCAATTACGGATGATTGACATACAGAGGCTCAAAGAATACCAAGAATTACTCTCCTTGCATTAGTCTATTCAGCATCAAAAAGCAAGAGAAGCTTGGTTAAAGGATGGGGATCAAAACACCAAATTTTTTCATGCCTCTATGCTTGCAAGAAGAAACCGGAATCACATTGTGCAACTTACTGATGAAAATGGATCTTCCTATACAGATCAACAAGCTCTCTTGAATCTTTCTCGCGACTACTTCAGTAATCTAATAGGGCGTCCTCGCTTGATCCGTCATCTTCCTAATCTGCACAGTTACTTTGACAATCCTATTAGTCAGCCAATGAAAGGCTTCCTTATTGCTCCATTCTCTAAACTCGAGATAAAACAAGGTCTTTTTTCACTACATCCAACGAAGTCCTTGGGTCCAGATGGATTTACAGCTCCTTTTTTCCAACAAACATGGAAAAAAGCTAACCCTTGCTCTCTATTCAATTATCGTCTCATTTCATACTGCAACACTATATATAAAGCTCTCGCTAAGCTCTTAGCTAGAAGATTGAATTTTTTTTTGCTGGATATTGTCAGCTCGACTCAAAGTGCCTTCATCAAGGGTTGTTCCATTAGCAACAATATTTTACTCATGCAGGAGCTTCTGAAGGATTACCACACTGGGAAAAATCTGAAAAGTAGCATTTGGAAAATCGACTTCTGTAAAGCATTCGACTCAATGAGTTGGCCTTTCGTTCAAGCTTGTCTGGATGCTTTGGATTTTCCTACTCAATTCAAAATCCGGATCATGCTATGTCTCCATACCTCATCAATTAGCATCCTTATCAATGGAATTCCAACAAAACCTCTGAAATGTGCTCGAGGAATTTGGCTGGCGGCCCCCTGTCCCCTTACATTTTGTTGTTAGTTATGGAAGGTTCGTCTCGTATGCTGCAGAAGTTGACATCCCACAATGGTCGCTTTTGTTATCATCACAAATGTCGATTTTCCCAACTCTAATCACAGTCCAGAGGTTTTTCTACTCTTTGCCAGTTATTCCCCAGTCTGCCTAGCTCTAATCACATGGATACAATTGTCTGGAAGCTCTACCCTTCAAGTCTATTCACTAATAAATCATGTTACACTAGTGTTCAAGCTAATTTTCCAACGGTTTCTTGGTACTCTCTTCTGTGGAAACAATGTATCAGCCCTAAAGCATCTATGTTTACGTGGTTAGCTATTAAAAACAAATTAAGCTCTAAGGATAGATGACACAAATCCTTCAACCCCTTGTGTGAGCTTTGTCACATGTTAGCTAATTTTGGGGACCAGCCACTGTTGGCCATTCAACGCTTGTGTGGGTGTCGGATGGACCTAGCCTGTGGTGGATTGTACATGAGCACTTTTTATGGCCCAATTTTGACTATTAGGTTAACACAAAAAATAAAAACCTTGTCACGATTCGCCTGCAATTGTGTAGAAGAATGGACAAGCAAGACTAGGATATAGTGACGTACGTATCAATGCACAACCATAAAGTCGAGGGCAATTCAATACTTTGATAGGTCTACATCTCATAACGCATTCATGCTTGATTTCGTTATTTTGATGGCTTGTGCTGGGGGTGGCGTCTAAGAGACGAGTCCAAATTTTCTGTCTAATATTATGATGTTTTATTGTATCTAATAAATCTTAGCTATTTATTTATACGAGTCCTGTATAAATCTTACGTGAATCTCACAAAATAAATGGCTGAAATTTCATAAAACAAAATAATATTGGACGGATAATCTAGACATCTAAAGAGACTAAAAAGGTTGGGTTCTCGGTGTAACCCAAGAAAGGCGAAAGTTGGCTCCTACCTTTACTTTTAAAAGGCTACTCTGCTTTCTGCTTTCTTACCATAGGCATGGCCATTGCTTTTGGAGCTAAAATTCCATTACTTTAGAACAGGATCAACAGCAACCAACCATATCACCATTCACAACGTCCAAGAAAAAAAAAGTAAGAAAACAGCAGCTTTATTGGTTCATGCCAACCACAATAAGAACAAATAACATTGCAACCTCGAAAAGATATTTTCCAAGACCAGAAAAAATCTTAGAGACCAATTAAACCGATAATAACAGACAGACCAAAACAAAAGCCTACTTTGACTTCTTGTATCCTGTAACCAGCGCCAGTACTATTAGCTCCAGTGGAGCCATTACCAGCTGTGGTCGGCGAGGAGGTCACCAAGTTCAGCGTTGATTTAGCTTGAAGATTGGCCGGATTAAAATCGTGCTTGTCGGGCATCCCATTGGTTGCCAAAGGACCTACCTGCCAAATCTGATTCAGCTTCTCCAAGCCATTAGGAACCTTGATGGAAGCGAAGATCTTGTAGTTTGTGCCGTTTGATTCAGCGCTCAGGTCCCAGACGTCGAACGACAACTTGGACTCGTTGATGAGTTTGTAGGAAATAAGATTGTAGGTTTTAACCACCAGCTTGCCGTCGGATTTTAGGGCTATCAAGGCCTGCGCTCCACGCATTCCGGTATCGTTGAGATTGATGCCCCAACCGATCCAGCCGTCGGATTTGGCCGGAGGGGCTATGAATGCGATGGAAAGAGAGGAGTTGGAGGAGTTGTAGGTGTAGTGTAGGTAGGAATTAAGTGATGGTAAGTCACTGCAGTTGGCGTAGAGCTTGTTGTT
Source organism: Erythroxylum subrotundum (assembly GCA_027563845.1). Classification (NCBI taxonomy): domain Eukaryota; kingdom Viridiplantae; phylum Streptophyta; class Magnoliopsida; order Malpighiales; family Erythroxylaceae; genus Erythroxylum; species Erythroxylum subrotundum. The sequence continues at coordinate 5,383,828 of JAOQMQ010000009.1, read as the reverse complement.
GTCGAACTTCTGCGAGGTACATGTTAGTGCCTGAACTTGTGAGATTATCAGAACCCAGAAGGCAAGAACTAGAATTGGAGCTGAGAAGTAAAGAGAAGCCATTGTGGTGGGGTGGACAGAGGAGTCAGGGTCAGATGAAAGGAGAGTGCTTTTGCAAATGAAAGTTGACTCGGAACAACCCATATAAAGGAAAATGTGTGTATGTTTAACATATTGAAAGAGATGGAAGGCGACCAGATCTAACTATTCAATTTGCTTTTTATGTTTATTTTAATCGTTCGAAACTTATTATTCTAGAAAGAGGGACATGATTAATCTCTTTAATATGTATTAAACCTCTAAATAAATGAAAGGTTTCTAAAGGGACGCTTGGTTCATAAAAATTAACGGGAATAAAAATGGGAAATGAATACAGGGAGAAATGAATATAATCATTATAATTATAATGGTTGATTAAGATGAAGGAATAATTACCGTTACCATTGATAGTGGTTGGTTTGTAAAAAATATTGTAATTAATTAATTACAAAATGAATTATATTTTAATTGATGAATGAATTATATTTTAATTAATTATATTGCAATTAATTAATTAATTAATAATATTTTAATTAATAAATAGTTATATTTTAATTAGTTATATTTTAATTAAATATAATGTAATTAATTAAATAATAATAATAATTTAATCAATTATATTATAATTAATTAATTAATTACAATATTTTAATCAATGAATAATTCTATGTTAATTAATAATTATATTTTAATTAATTAATTAATTATAATATTTTAATTAATTATAGTATAATTAATTATTTAATTGATTTCACCATAATTAATTGATCTCACCATATTTAATTAATTATAGTGCAATTACTCTCATTCTTCTAAATTATGAGAGAAATGGAGGATTGCCCAAAATTAAGGAATGAAACTTTTAGGTCTTCAATGATAGGTTCATATCAAGCATCAATTTTAATTCCATACCTATACCCTTTTTCTCATACCTCTCAATCAGGCACAACCTAAGACTGCTGCGTATGCATATCTCATTCTCATGCAGTTGTATGGCGTTATCCTACATAATTGTTATTTGCTAGAACAAAATATCTGTACCTTATTTTGGTTCGAAGCATCAACTTTTTTTTTTTTTTTTAAAACAAGTTTAATAATCCTGACAAAAAATGGTAGTGTACAAGGATTGGATCTGGCACTTGGGGTAGGTTTTTGTAGTTGACTTTACAGAGGTTGAGTCTAGTGGAGTGAGGAGTGAGGCTTGGGAAGCCAGTAAGCGAGTCAAGTGAGGGACATGAGGTAGGACGCTTAGTCACTAATATTTTTTTTTAAGAATAATCACTAATCCTGACAAGCTTTGGGCCGTGAAAGGCGCAGTAAAAATATGAGCGGTGGTGGAATTTGCGTGAAACCACGCCAATAGGACGTAGATATTTGGCTGGTTGACCACGACGTGAGGTGCTTTTGCTTCTTCTTCTTCTTCTTCTTCTTCTATATAACAATGCGGTATACATATAGAATATATATAATTATGGCGACAGCCGAGAGGGAGCATCTTGGGTTGGTGGATAATGCACGTAGCGTTAGTGTTGAACTAACCCACTTGCATAAACTTCTAGAAGTTGAATTGTTTACTGAGGATAAGGTAAAAAGGAGAAGAATAGTGAGAGCTTCGGGGAGACAAAAATGCAGGATTTCATACACGTGAACATGCTGAACTTCCCGTCAACTAAGCAGCGGAAACAGGGCACTAATAAAGGCTTGCTCATGTAAGCACAGAAAGGAAGTCACGGATACATCCGAGGAGGAAGAGAGGATACAACTGGAAAAGACGGCAAAACTCTGTCACTATTCTCTTAATGTATCAGTAAAATAAGAAGTAAACTCAAATAATATTATGGCTAACATTAAATTCCAAACAATCATAATCCCCTTTGAAATGATATAATCGTGTTAACAAAGGTTGGTATGGATCCCATTATGCTTTGTTTTTTGTTATCTGTTTTAATAATTACCTCATGCGCTAATTAAGATGCATCATTACATTAAGATTCAATGCCAGATAATTTTAAAATAAGAATGGAACTCTTTAATGCTAAAGACTTTGTATTTTTAAAATTATTTCCTTTGTTGTTATTTTGAATCAATCAGGCACGTACATTGTCATAATCTGTTCAAAATAGGTAGTACCGTAAAGAATTAAATTTTGTATTTGAACTTCTAAAATGAAAGATTGTTGGAAGTCAAAAAAAAAAATTATAACTCTCTAAAATCAACAACAAAACACTTCTCAAGTTTAAATAGAAAATTAGAACGAGAATAAAAATTCAATAAAAAAACAAACAACAAGATTTACATGAAAAACTCTCCAAAGCGGAGGAAAAAATTATTAGTTAAACAAGTGAATCAACTAAACTCAAATAAGAATTTACAAAGTTTAATATCTCACTCTACAATTACAAGTTATTTCACAAAGTTTCATTATTGAAATCAAAATTGATATGTGAAACAACAAACTCTCAAACAAATCCTAAAAATAATCAAAAGGGATGAAAAGACTATACTACTTGCTCTCTATGTGTTTTTCTCACTTTTTCAGTGTTTTGGCCGCTCTCTCAAGCAAAACCTCCGTATTTTTTTATATATTACGAAATAGGTTTTTCTACATCATACATAATCATATACACGACCATGTCTCTTCAACACTACCACATTCGCAGATGTACACAGTCATAGAGAGCTACATGATCACCACACATAGCCGTGTAAGTCATGAACACGGGTGTGTACACGACTGCGTATGTCTTTGCCCTTCATTTCTTTCTTCACATGGTTTTAGAGACTTACACAATTAAGACACACTATTGTATAAGTAGAGAACACAGGCGTGTGGCATTCTACACAAGAGTAGTGTTTGTCTAGAAAAAGCTTGATTCACCCCATCATCTATCTTGTCTTTACTTGTTCGTCATCCCCACGAACTATAAAAGTTTCAAAAAGGAGCAAAAGTCTCAAAAATATGACTGGACACATATAACAATCTCCTCCTCTGGCCTAAATATGGGGAAGACACATTAAGCTTTAGCAACTACTTAGGATACATCCCAATAAGTTTACTAAAAAGCTCATACTAGTTTCTAGGAACTGCTTTAGTTAATTTGTTAGCATCATTCATGTCTATATGAACCTTCTTCAACATCAATTATTGTTCTTCAATCACCACCCTCAATTAATGATATCTGACATCTATGTGCTTTGTACGAAAATGATACATAGTATTTTTAAATCAAGTCAATAGCACTTTAACTATCACAAAATTCTACATAGTCTTCTTACTCACATCCAAATTTTGAGGGAACCTTTCTAGCTAGAGCATCTCCTTACAATCTTCCATTATAGCTACATGCTCTGCTTCAATTGTGGACAAAGCTACACACTTTTATAACTTGAATTGCTATGAAAAAGCTCCCTCTGCAAATTTGAACAGAAGACCTGAGTAGATTTTCTTCCATCAAGATTCAAGATGGCAATAGGGCCTCACCCCGAGGCCCAACATGTAATAACAAAATGACATCATTTTAAAATTTAATCTAAAAAATAATTTGGCTCAAAATGGGCTATCTTTAGCCTGGTCTAACTCGATCTCGGGCCTACTATTCTAAACTTGGTCAGGCCTCAGGCCAGTCCTCGACCCCCACAGCAAGGCGACCTATTGCTACCTATAGTAAAGATCTCCAGCCATATCTTCATCCATATAACCTTCTAGAGTTGGTTCACCATTATCAAACACACAAACTCCACTTTGAAGCACCTCTCAAGTATCTCAAAATCTATTTTATTTCTTCCCAGTGAACCTTTCCTAGATTTGACAAGAATCTACTCACTAACCTAACAACCTGTATAATATTTGACCTTGTACACACCATTGCATACATCAAAGACCCTATTGCTAATGAGTATAAAACATAAGACATACCATCTTTCTCCTTTTCTGTTGAGGCATATGCATGTTTACTTCACTTGAAGTGAGGCACTAACTAGGTTGGTATGCTTCATATTAAACCCTTCTAACACTTGCTCCAAATTCCTTTCCTGTGACAATAACAGTTTCCTATTCTTCCTATCCCGAGTTATATCCATGCTAAAATCTACTTTACAGGTCCTAGATCTTTCATATCAAAAGATTTAGACAAATTCTCCTTCAATTTTTGGATTCTTCCAACATCATGACCCACAATTAGCATATCATCAACATGTATAAGAAGAATGATGAAGTTCTCACTTGTGAATTCCTTAAACTACACACAAATATGGACATAAGTTTGTTTTTAACCATGATCCATCGTAAAAGAATTGAACTTTCGATGCCACTGCCTTGGAGATTGTTTTAACCCATATAGGCTTTTCTTCAACTTGCATACTAGATTCTTCTTGCCTTTAGCTTTGAAACTTTTGGCTACTCCATGTATATCTCCTCTTCCAAATCTCCATGCAAGAAGGCAGTTTTAACATCCAACTACCTAAGTTTAAGGCCCATACAAGAAGTCAAATCTAATATTGTTTGAATTGAGGTCATCTTAAACACTGGTGAGAAGATTTCATCAAAATCAATGCCCTTCTTTTGACTAAACCCTTTTATCACTAGTCTTGCCTTATGCTTCACCAGCTTGTCACCATCTTTCTTTATCTTGAATACCCATTTGTTCTTCAAGGCCTTTTTACCTTTTGGAAGCTTTACAATCTCATATGTATCATTCTTCTTTAGAGAGTTCTTCTCTTCCTTCATAGCTATAAGCCAAAGATATTTGTTTACGAGGTTGTTCTTGATCACCATTAATGTGTGTTTGGTCACACACTTCTTCTCTTTCACCTACAGACTACTCAGTAGAGGTAAAGACTGAAGAAGAAATAATGACACCATAGGAAGAGCTACTGTGTGTAACTTTATCTTCACTCAGAAGATCAGTACCTCTCTTGTGCTCTCGGAGTACCACATTCCGACTCCTGTCAACTTTTTACTTCTTTGAGTCATAGAGTTTAAAGCCAAACTGATTGCCATAATAGCCAATAAAGATGCATGGTATCACCTTTAAGTCAAGCTTCTATCTTTGATCCTTTGGTGCATGTTTAAATATCTTATAGTCAAATACTCTCAGATGGTGATATGTGGGACCTCTACTTGTCCATGCTCTTTTAGGAATCTCAAAATCTAATAGAACTAATGGAGCTTATTTGATCAAATAGACTATAGTTCGGACTACTTTACCCTAAAATGTCTTCTGCAACCTGAACATTCTGAGCATGCAATAAACCTTCTCTAAAATTGTTCTATTCATCCTCTCAGTAACACCACTATATTATGGAGTACCAGGTTTAGTCTTCTCATATCTAATGTCACTTGATGTACATTATTCTTCAAATATCTTGAAATTATACTCTTCTTTATTATCTGTTCGCAGGCACTTCAACTTCCTCTCAACTTCACTTTCTACCATGACATGAAACTTATGGAAAGTTTTAAATACTTGACTCTTTATTTTCAATATGTACACCTTTCCTTAAAGCAATGTCAATCATCATCATCATCACTCAGTCTGAAATCCTGCAATGAAGCGGAGTCTGGGGAGGTCTGATAGTACGCAGCCTTACCCCTACATAATAGAGAGGTTGTTTCCGGGAGACCCACATGCAAATGAAACAAGATATGAATGATGCAGGATACAGAGAGAAAAACTAATAAGAATAATAAATAAATAAATAAAATAAAATAAAATAAACAATAACAAATAAATAAATAAATAAATAAATATATATATATATATATATATATACTAAAATATTAATAGAACTAATAATAATAACAAAAAGGAGATAGGGCTAACTTGTGAAGCTTAAAATGAAAGCTAAAAAAGCATGGGACCAACGGTTATCCAAAGGAAAAAACTGACGGTTGCTTAAGACAACGACAACTTGTCAGGAAGCTCGAGACAACGAATACGACGCATGAAGGGCTAGGATAACCTGTAATGTGCAAGGTCGTTCATCGTTTGCTGGGTATGTAGACTTGCATCCCCCTCCCCGAAGGAACCTCAAGCATGGAAAGTGTTGTCAAAGGATACTTTGGAGAGTTTACAGATTGCGCCGAGACACGCATAGCCCAGCCCAAATAAAAACCATGACTACCAATGGAGGGCTCGTAATGGCAAAGTGAGTGCAACTTGGAAAAGACTGATTCATAGTCGGTAGCCGTAAAAACACACGCAGGAATAAGGCGCCAAGGAGCTAAAAATACGAATAATAAAACTATGACAAAGACAAAAAGACAATAAAATAAAAAAACAAAATAAAACAGAAGAAAGTAAATAACTATCGGACCAATCGATGAGAACCTCAATCTTGCAAAAACACCCACGATGACGTTGCAGTAGGAGAGCGCAAAAGGAGAGGATAAGGACTTAAGAGCCGGCGAGGAAGTGGTAAAAAAAATAGGAAAAGACTGATGGGAATTCTCTCTCCAGTCTACAGTCGTCAAGTACATTCATGAAATAGGGCTCTACGGTGTAGTTGATGGGAGTGCCAATGAAGGGAATAGCCGGAAGCTCAAGCTCCCACAGTCTGAAAAGGTATTCCAACAGAGGGTAATAAATGCCTTGCTACACGACAAAACAAAAATCAAGACATCCATTCTCTCTTCCTCTTCCCCTCACTCACCGACGACAGCTACACTCTGCAACTTCCTAAGTAGGGAACTCCATAACTGAACTACATTACGAGATAAGCCACCGAGCCTTCAAGCAGTACTACACTACCGTTGCCAACTGTCTAGCTCACACTAGTAACTCACAACCAACGAAGATAGCTAACTTACAAGTAGAGAAGAAGCTACGTTAGAGAAGGTAAGCTGTGATTTTGCAGACCCATTAAAACAAGGAATAAGAAGCAAACCTCCTAAAAGTTTGACTCAAAACGGACCCTACCAAACCTTAGTTTCAAAGTTAGGATTAGTAACATCAAACCAACTCATTCAAAGATTTGAGAGTTGGATCCATCACGAACACCATTTGTCGGAAGACAGAGTCTTTCGAAATTCTCTCATGTTCCTAGCAAGCAACAGTAAAAAACTATAATTATCGTGTAAAAGTTTTAGCAAAAGAAACACTAACATGGTTTTTGAAATCTGGATTATTGTACATGACCAAGAAGATAAGCCACCACCCACCATACACCATACGCCAACAATGAAATGAAAACTATAAATCACAAAAGAGACAAAGCATACCTTGATAGTGAAGTCATATATAGTTTTGTCGGTGGTAGCTCTTGCGAAAACTCCAAAAGAACGAGACTTTGAGAGAAACCCCGAAAAGCTAGGCGATTGTTGAGAGAAACCAGTGGGGAATGTATCTTCGGGCAGAATGTGCAACCTCGACAACCCAGGCGGAATACCGTCGAAGTACAACTGGTCGTTTCACTTCTCCTCTCCGTCAATCCCTCCACCTGAAACGGTGGTCACGTCAGGGAGAGACGCCACGCTACGCCGATAATAACCGTTCCCCTTTCTCCGACCCCCACAAGCATTCCTTGGTTAAACCAGATGAACTTATTCCTTGGTTGAGCATCTATTACTCTCGACGCTCCAACACCAACAAATAGCTCCACAAACTCTAAAGCCGCACAAGAAAAGAACGACACTCCCGCTTCTCCGACAACAGCTCTCGCTAACAGAGTCTTACTAGTCCCTGGTGGTCCAACAAACTCCACAAACTCTTGCTAATGCTAACAGAGTCTTAAAGCAACATTAATAAATGTAAGAAATTATTTGTTACCTCCTACTAACCCCTCCTCAATTGGGCCACAGATATCTAAATGCATTAGCTTCAATCTCTCTGTCTTCTTTATAAATATTCTCTTGAAAGAGACTCTATGCTATTTTTTAGCCAAAAAATGATCACATGGATTAAGAGGCGTTCTATTCTTAACTGGGATAAGAGATTGATCAGCCATCAACTTTAATCCCTTCTCACTCATATGCCTCAATCATTGATATCACAAATTTGAAAAAGTTTCCTATTCAACTATGTATACTTTTCCCCTACCATACACCTTTAAGTGTGTTTTGTATAGTGTGTAACATAACTCTCCTTGAGCAATAGTTATTGCTCCCTTGAACAGTTTCCACTTCCTATCTCTAAAAGTGTGCTAAAATCTTCATACATCTTTCAAGGTCAGTAAGCATCCAAAATATTTCTAAACTCAGATATCACCTATACCGACAATCTTGGCAGAACTTTGATTACCTATCTTTACACTCCCAAAGTCTCCGCCTTTATAGTTTGAGAAGTACTCCGCTTTTGGAACATAATGATATGAAGCTCTCGTGTCAATTAGCCACTCAGAACCTGAATTACTAACATAGAGAAATTCACTTATCACACAAACTAAGGACACTTCATCATTTGTACTTAAAGTTATTGTGGCTGTATTATTATCATCTCCATCATTCTGATGATCTTACTTTTTTTTTTATCCCTCTTCCACTTGTAGCAAAACCTTTTAATGTGTCTTGACTTTTCACAATAGTGGTATGTCTTCACGTCTTTGTCACCTCTGGACTTTGATTGGTTCTTAAACTTGTCATGGCCTTTGGGACCCTTTCTCTTGCTCTTTCCCCTGCTTTTTGCCATGAAAGCTTGCACATTCTCAACTCCCATCTCTTTTCTTTTGATTTCTTCATTGAACATACTCTTTTTGATTAAATTCAAAGAAAGCACACCTTCAGGAGTTGAATTACTTATCGTCACCACCAATGTCTCCCACCTCCCACCTATCTGGTAGTAAACTCAATAGAAATAGGACTTGAAGCCTGTTATCAAAAATGATCTTCATTGTTTTAAGCTCGTTGATTATATCTTGGAAATTAGTCAAATGCTCTGACACAAATTTCCTAGTTTTCAGCTTCAAGTTTTTAAACTTTGTAATCATAGAGGCTTTCTTATGGGCAATCTTCCTTTCATAAAGTCTTTATAACTTTTTCCACAGCTTAAAAGGATCGGTTTCTTACGACACATGGTTGAATATACTGATATCAATTAATTGTTGAATTATACTAAGAGTTTTTCACTTCATCTTCTCTCATTCTCTATCTGACATTTTCTTAAGTTTTGAAGGAACATCATTCTTTACACTTTTGCCTATATTAATAAAATCGAAAAGATACTTGCAATATAGAAGGTTCTCCATCACGACCTTTCAAATATAGTAGTTTGTTGATGCCAACTTGATCATAAAGTTGTTTCCACCTTCTATTACGATGGCTCTGATATCACTTGTTAGGAATTAAAAAAATACAACTCTCTAAAATTAACTAATAACAAAACACTCTTCAAGTTTAACCATCAAATTAGAACGAGAATAAGAAACTTAGTAAAGAAGCAAATACTAAGACTTACGTAGAAAACCCTCCAGTGTAGAAGAAAAGGCTACGGGCCAAATCGACAGGCAAATTCACTAAACTCAAATAAGGATTTACAAAGTTTAATATCTCACCTCACAACTATAAGTCATCTCACAAGTTTTTGGATTGAAACTAAAGTTGATACGTGAATCAACAAACTCTCAAACAAATCTAAAAAATAATAAAAAATGATGAGAATACTATACTACATGCTCTCTCTGTGTTTTTCCTCACTTTTTGTTGTTTTGGTGTCTCTCTCATGCAAAACCTACTTATCTTTTCTTTTATATCACGAAATAGTTTTTTTTGCACTTTACACAATCACATTTACAGTCATGTAAGTAATCGTGTCTCTTCAGCACCACCTCACTAGCAGATGTATACAGTCACAGAGAGTTACATGACCATCACACACGATCGTGTAAGTTATAACACGATTGTGTATGTCTTTGCCCTTCACGCCCTTCTTAACACGGTTCCAGAGACTTACACATGCAATTGATACATACAACTGTGTAACTAGAGAACATGGGCTAGTGACACTCTACAAAGGCATGTCCGTCCAGAAGTGGCTTGATTCAC
>JAOQMQ010000009.1:5351833-5367470 GCA_027563845.1 Erythroxylum subrotundum | reverse complement strand
CATCGGTTTTTACGATTTACTACCCATATCCAAATCCATTGGGTCGGGTAGTGCGGATATTAATCGGGTTAAAAACCTACTGCCATCCCTAGCCGCAACCCAAAGTTTGCTAAAACCTACAATGATCTCCTCTAAAACCTAATATGTATAAATATATATATGCGACATTCATCCAAGTCTCCTTCTTGATGATAATCTCTTCATTATCTTCTCTTGATTTTGTCCAAATAGGGTGCTATTCTAATTTCGGTAGGTGACTTCTTGAAAAGATGGCAAGAGAATCTTTAAAGATTGTGTTTTACTTGAAATCAACTTCTGGAATTTTATCTGCAAATTCCAGATTCCGTCCTTAGGCGTGCCCACACTTAGTCTCTGAATTTCGGCCAAATTGGGGATTTCGGATTTTCTTCCTTCTTTTGCATCTTTTTGGTCCTATTTCGTCCCTAAGGTGATGAAAATCATCTGTAAATAATTATAGAACAATTTCATTAAATTCGGATAATAATTTCAACACCTTAACAATAATTATGACCAAAATATGTGCAATTTAAATGACTTAACACTTGTAGTATTTAGGAAGTAAATAACAATGATCCTTCGCTTTTTGTTTCTATAGTGAACTCACACAACTTGAATCTTCAGGGTTCTTGATATCGACAATATTGAGCTTCATCTATGAACAACTCGTAAAAGTTAAATGAATCTTTAAATAAGTAAAGCAAAATTGCATATAATTAAATAAATTGAAAAATTACAGAAACTTTGTCTAAAGCATTCTCTAACAAGATGTCTTCCTTCAACTACTTGGCATGGTGAAGGCAAGGCAATTCAATCCTAACAACGACCCCTAATTCACTGGACAATTTTGCTGATTGGATCTTGTCAATAGGACGACGTTGACTGGGGTCAATATTCACAGACAACTTGTTGTTCATTGCAATATTCACGCATTGTTGGTTACATGTCGTAACGTTAACAAAATAACTAAACATACAACTGTGGCAGTGGCAAATCTAGGTCGATCCCACAGAGATTAAATTCAATCACTTTCCTAAATTCTACGTATATGTAAAACAAGGGGGTTTGGTTCGATATCAATTAGAAAACATGTAAAATTGAATATGTAAAAATAACTCAAATTAAACAGTCGCAACATGATAAAATTGACAAATGATTTGAAATCCGGTTCTTTAGTTTAATCTCGACCTAAGCACAATTTTGCATATGACATTGAATTATCATCTTTACAACTCTCTTAATACTATTGATTGTGAATTAACAACAAACTCTGTTAATTTTGATTTTTCATTAGGTTGTAGTTAATTAAGAAGAGCTCGTTAATGTAACACTCGGTATCTAGTTTAACCGGTATACCGAAATAAATCGGTATTTAAGACTGATGTCATTAAAAATCACAGAACAATAAATAATAATTTTTAGTGACATCGAATTAATGATGTATGACATTTTTTGGTGGTAATAGGAAATTGTTCGGACAGATGTTTAAAAGCCAGTGCAAGAGTCGCATTTTTGTAATTAAGTGGAAAGGAGGCTTATATAAGAAGCTAAATGCACTAAAGACAAAAGCTTTGTCTTCTTCTTCTCTCTCATTCACGACACTCACCTCTATTAGAGCTCCTCTCAAGCTTTTTCAATCTTTGTAACAAGAAGAAGAGGTGATTCAAGCCATTTCATCAACATAAAAAAGGTAAGCCTCCATTCCAATGCTTAGATCTATGGATTAAAGCTTGGTTTTCTCTTCTTTTGTGAAACCCATTTGATGGAATGCATGAGTTTGATGATTTGGATGATGGATCTTTGTTCTTTGATGTCCATTGACACTTAAACATGAAGAAATTTCGTGTATATGGTGATTTGGGGGGTTAAATCAAAACCTAGGGTTTTGAAGGTTAAGTTGTCATGGAGACAGATTCGTAGCTCTCTTTGTTCATTTTTGTTGACCTGTTTAACGTGTGAATCTGGAGAAACACAAAACATAGAAGTTGTAGATCCAGATGTCTAGTGTCTCCCTGAATTTCTTTACGATTTTAGGGTGAGCAGAAAAAGAGTAAGAGGCCCCGAATTGGTACTGGTTCAGAATATCAGCGAGATTGAAACGAGAACTGAAAGTTAATTGTTTGAAGACCTTAGGGTTAGAATTGGATGATGATTTCTGCTTAATAAATGCTCAAGAATGTGTCATCTAAGTGCTGTAAAAATAAAATTTTAATTGGATGAGTGTTCTGTTAGATATGGCCGAATAAGTGAAGGTTGTTACTAACCTTAGTGGTACAGAAGAGAACAGAAACAGGACAAGCTTGTATAATTCACAATAAATCCAATTGACATCAGTTTTGAGCTATCTTTGGATATGTGATATCCACATGAGTCTATTAAAAATGAAGCTTGGAATCACCTTAATTGGATGAGAAATGAAGCAGTTATAAGGTTTTGAGTCAGGAAGGGTCCAACTCATGACTGCATGTTAAAGCTGATTGTAAATGGGAGATTTTGATTCCCTTAATGACGGAATTAGAGCATGGTCATAAAAGAAGAAATGTGAATTTATGTGTTAACTAGAGGTCTGGAAAGTTTTAAAAACATTGGACCTATGTGTAAAGTGATATGCCATCACGAATGAGGCCTATGCAGTTTTTTTTATATGTGTTAAGAAATGAGGTTTATGAGAGAATGACTAATGAGGTATATGTATTTTCATGCATGTTACCCAATAGCTTGTGAAAGCAGACAAGGAATAGAACTAGAAGTCATACCTAGTACCTCCCAGGTTTAAGAAAGGTAGAAAACAAATCAGAATTTCTGAGATAGTTGAGGTGAGTATAATCATACTACTATACTTGTGTAGTAATCCTTTGTTTTATCTTGCGGCTTGTTGAATTGTTCTTGAATCCATATGACTTATTTGACATATGACTCCATGTAGTTGAGTCTAGCATGTAATATGCCAGATTGACCAGATTATTTCAGATTCTTTGCATCCTTTGGTTCCCTTATTGTGTTGAACCTATTGATTGCGATTCTTTGATGAATCATATTTTCCATATTAGCCATGATTGATGAGTTCACAGAATACCCAGCTGATAGGGTATATTATCAGACTATGTGCACATAGATAACCCGCCGGTGATGGGTTAGATCCAGGTCCTACCTAGAGAGGGCAGGCCTTTAGTGACAAGGTTAGGCCAACCTTGTCTAGAATCAGAAAGGGGAGATATGTCGTACTAGTATGCCTCTATCTCTTCCTAAGAATTTCAGAAAAAATCAGAACTCAAAAATGAGAAAGCTCAGAATTAGGAATTCAGAAAGAATCAGAACTCAGAAATGAGAAAGCTCAGAATTAGGAATCCTTTAGAAACCAGAACTTAGAAAGAAACCAGAATTTAGAAAGAACTCAAAATTCATAAAGAAACCAGAACCCAGAACCCATAAAAGAATTCAAAAACCATAATTATGTTTTCTTTGAACAATTCATTTTGAGCTTATTTATTGATACTCATTTTATTGCCGCATTTGAGATTACTACCTATTTATCCATTGATGGCATATATTGTTTCTCAGAATGCCATAGACCATTCTTGTGAAGCTAGCCTTGTATTACCTAGCCTCACAAGCATGGTAGTATGTTTATAACTCACTGAGTCATATTGTAGACTCACCCCTCACTATCATCATTTCAGGAGACTAGCAGATCTTTCGAGAGAGAAATCCAAGCCTTTTAAGACTCGCTTGGACAATCAGAGACGTATGTTTTTGGCAATGATGTTAGTGTAGATGCTTATAGCTGCTCCATGGTTTTTCATAATCATATGTACATAAAACATGTATGGATATGCTATGTTTGAGAATGATGTCGGTTGATGATATGAGATGATCATAGATTAGCTTTCTGTAAGTAGTTAATGTGTGTGAGAATTGTAGTTTGGAATCCTTACTTCTTACAAGTTACAACCTATTAAGCAGGTATAAGGATTATTCGGATAAACGAATAGTTCATGCCGGATTTTATTAGAATGTAGAAAAGTTAGGTTTACTACGGGTTTTAGTGGCATTAAGCCTAACCATTCCCTAGTGCCAACACGACCCAAAAAGGCGGGTCGTGTCAGTTAATTAACCATAACTATTGAGAAACCTAGAACAAGCTCTCTAAGTTTATATGAAAGTCGCTTTATAAGTGAGAAAAATGGACCAATCTCAGTAATTTTTACATAAGCTCATATTGTTTAACTTATGCTACGTTATCCCTAACGAATTAATACCGTTAATTGCCACATATGACCTTCAATATGACTATTAAATATTGCATTCAATTTCTAGCTATGGATTTTCATGAAAAACGATTCAATAAACTTAAAATCATTCTCATACAATACCCAAACAATCCATACAAGATAACATAAACAATCTGAAAAGAGGGAAAGAAAATGATACACAATAATGATATGCTTAATATGCTACTCGACCTCGATTGTCCCTCCAAACCGGTGTTGGGTGGTTTAACCTTCCATTTCCTTCTTCAATCTCCAAGAATTAGCAAAGAAAGCTTCTTTCTCTCTCCTTGTTTTTCTTCTCTCCTTGGATTTTCTCCCAAATGTAGCAAGAATGGAGGCCCCCTTTTAAGGTTTCACTCTATTCTTTTTATAATTCATTCCAATTAGGGTAAAAACTAGGTTTTCCCTCTCCCAAAATGTCTGAAATAACCCTCAATAAGTTGAATTCAGAAACACTCCCCAAGCTGTCATTGACAAGTTTCTGTCACGATTGTGGCCAATATGCCACGATCGTGGCACTATCATTCTTTTGTCACAATTGTGGCACTTCTTCCTCCAACCTTCTCCAACTCTTCTCTTCCTTGCTCTAATTCTTCTCCCTCCTATTCCACAAGGACAAGTGAGTGTCAACATTGAGAAGATGACTTAATGCATATGCTTTTGTGTCACTTTAACGTCTTCTCTTCCAAACTGTACATAAAATCAAGTATAAGTCAAAATGAATATCCTAAGCATTTCTAAGGCATTAATCACTAAGTGTAGTTAATCAAATGAACCAACATTTAAACACATATCAAATTTCCCCACACTTAGCTTTTGACCTCCCTTGGGCAAAAATCAAAATCGCCAACCAAAACTCTTACTTATTTTCCATATTTCCTAAAAGTAGATAATCATAAGTAAAGATGAATGACTTTCAAAACCTATAGCACTAAATATTCAAAGCTTCTACTTATGATCAATTAACATTCATCACCCTTAAAAATTGAGTAATCTAGAGGTAGACTGGGACAAAATGTGTTTAAATAAATATTTCCACGGGTACACTCAAACACTATTCATGATCATAACAATCCACAACTTTTCATACAATTTCATTTCTCCACCACTAAAAGTCACATGCATAATCATGAATCAAAGAACTTTTCTAAGGTTATAATGTGGGCAAGGGTAAGGTAAAACATATTTTAGGTAATGTAGTATAAAAGTCATCAAGCTAGTGAATCAAAAGTAACACTCAATGAGATATTAAGTGCACAAGTTAACATTCATTCAAAACTGGGTACCATCAGCTATGATGAATGCAAAAATTATATTCCACAACTTAATTAAGCTCTCACACCATAAGCCAAGTAAACATAACACAAAGAGTGCTTCATTCAACACAACATCTACCTCATATGCAATATATTCAAAACACTCATTCAATACAACTTAAGGAGGATAAACCATTAATTAACATCTTTTCAATGCAATTGTATTTCCTCCTTGATACTTTTATTCAAACTCACATTTTTTCCTTTCTCTTTTTTTTATAAATATAACAGTGATAGAATCTACAACAACATGGGATTCATAACATAACATTTTAACAAATATAACTAACCCATATGTAAGCATACCCCCACACTTAGGCTTTTGTACAATCACAGTCATTAATAATTAACAAATGCTCCGCTAGCTTTAAGGCTTGAGTAGGGCATTTGGTTAGGGAATGTGGTTAGGTGCATGTAATGTGGTTTATACAAAAGTAAAGGTTAATAAAGCTCAATGGAGGTTAATAAAGGAAAATTCACATTAATGGGTAGGTTATTTGGCTAATGCAGCTCGTAATCAACAAAGAATGCCTAATCATTTTCATGAACATGCATGTGATAAAATGTGGTCTTGAATTGAAAATCAAAGCAAAGTAAGGATGTATATGTCATGAAGGTCACTCATAACAAAAAAAAACAATGAGATTGAAATGGATGTGTTAGTTTAATACGACTTAAAACCTCATTAGTTTTTGTTTACCACTAGTCACTGCTCTTCTAAGGATAATGCACATTAACCAATCATAAGAGCAAAAGTAAATGTTAAGGTTGCCATGAATTTTCTAGTCAATTCACATTCTAATTATGACTAAATAATTTTAAAAACAATAAACAATAGGAAAATTTTTTATTTTGTATTTTTGATTTTGAAAACTCCTAAGAAGCTACATAAGTAACAATTAAGCTTAAAACATACATAAAAACTAATGTCCCCTCCCCTACACTTAAAACTTACATTGTCCTTAATGTAAAATCAAATGTAAGAAATGGAGCATTAAGGAAAATAGTAATTATGAAAATGTAAAGAGACAAAACTCAACTTCCCTTGGGTTGCCTCCCAAGTAGCGCCTTTGTTTATTGTCATTGGCTCTACTCCTCATTGCTCAGTCTTCATAACGAGGGTTTTCTAACCCTATCACTTCATAAAAGGGTTTCAGTTGATGACCATTGACTTTGAGTTTCTTGTTTGTCTGTAAGCTTTCAATTTTAATTGCACCATGTTAAAACCCATTAGTATCAACAAAATTTCCAATCCAACGAGAATGTTATTTACCTAGGAAAAACTTAAGTCATGAATGGTAGAGAAGAACTTTTTCAACCACAAAATTCTTCCTAACAGTCATCTTATCATGAAATTGTTTCGTCTTTTATAAATTTCTGCATTCTCATACGAGTCAAGCCTACGCTCTTCCAATTATTGTAGTTGCAGTTTCCTTATTTTCCCCACCACATCCACCTTCATATTTCATTGCTTAATCGCTCAAAGGGCTTTGTGCTCAATTTCCACTGGAAGATGACACGACTTTTCGTAGATCAGTCAGTATGGAGACATGCCAATCAGTGTCTTATATGCAGTTCTATATGCCCAAAGAGAATCATCAAGTCATTGTGGTGAAGAGTGAGGATAATAAGTTTGTGCCTACAAGAATTCAAAATGGATGGCGAGTGTGCATTGATTACATGAAGTTGAATGCTGCTACATGCAAGGATCACTTTCCACTCCTATTTATCGATCAGATCCTTGAACACCTTGCGAAACGATCTCACTACTATTTTTTAGATGGGTATTCGGGATATAATCAAATCGTGATAGCTCTGGAGGATCAAGATAAAACAACCTTCACATGCCCATTTGGTACATTTGCCTACAGACAGATGTTGTTTGGACTCTGCAATGCCCCATCCACCTTTCAAAGATGCATGGTAAGTATTTTCTCTAAGTATGTTGAACACATTATTCAACTTATTACTCTTATTCTTAAATACCAAATATTTTAGCATACACACATTTGAAAAAATATATATAATGGATTTGCTCAAAACTAACAAGCTGATTATTAAGATAATTTAAAGCTAAATCACAACCTTATATAATGGAGTTGCTCAAAACTAGCAAGCTAATTTAAAGCTAAATCCATTAAACATAATACATACACACTTAACATTCTCAACCTTATTATCATATGTAAGTAGTCTCACTTGATAGATCACAAAATTAATACATTGCTAGAGTGTTGGAATATTCAAATAATAATTCTTCTAT
The DNA here is from genome assembly GCA_027563845.1 of Erythroxylum subrotundum. Taxonomy (NCBI): domain Eukaryota; kingdom Viridiplantae; phylum Streptophyta; class Magnoliopsida; order Malpighiales; family Erythroxylaceae; genus Erythroxylum; species Erythroxylum subrotundum. Next base: position 5,359,602 of record JAOQMQ010000009.1, on the reverse strand, counting down.
TGACTTTTCATAATTAAGTTGTTACCATTAATTCATCGCAAAATGTCAACATGGCAACTAGTTTATGATGGTGGAAATGAGTTTTGTTAGGAGAAATGTGGCAAAATTGTCCAAGATTAAGAACAAATTAATGTAAATAAAATCCCCTCATAAAACACTAATCACCCCTTATCTTCCATGATCGATCTTTTTCTTCAAGATTTTTAGTATCATCCTAACTTTTACCTTTCCTTCTTTATTATCAGTATCTTATTTTTTTATATGAAGCAATTATGTGAACATCTAATTGTATATACTATATGTTGTGTTAAGCTTCCTCGAATATTCAAGAGAACATAGATGGAAATGGAGGTAGTGGTGATATCCCAATGGTTCGTATGCCATTAGGGAAATCGATTGTTTCGAGACAGTGGTTGATTGCAAAAACTGTCTATTCATCATGATGATCATGGAGTTTATCAATTGGGGATGCATGTGTTCAAATTTGACTTCTTAAGACCGTTTGATTGTTCTAATCTCTTTGCTCATTAGCTGAAATGCTTAGTACGTGCGGTTCATCTAATACCATTGTGTATATTTCATCTGGGAAATCATTCACTATATCTTCAGTCAATTTAGCTAAAGCAAAGAAGGTGTTGGAAAATGGTGTCAATTCACCAGACCATGTGGGTTGACGATCTTTAACTGTTTCAATTAATGGCTTAAAGCGTGCAAGGAGGCTTTTTGGGAATCCAGCCATTAGAAACCCCTTCACCTTTTCTACTACCTCTAATGTCACTGGGAATCCAAACAAGTAATTATTTCTTTTCCTTTTCAATTGAATATTAAGAGTTGAACTTTATTTATTATTTTGTTTGTAAGAATTGTTAAACTTCTAATTAACATCTTATACTACTTATCATATATATCTCATTATATTATATTGCTTACCATATTTCAATATCTATATGTAGTATTATTTTATTTTTAATTAATATTAATGATTAAGAATAATAGTAGGTAACTTAAATTTATGGTATTTTGATCCTATATAACATTAAAATTTTAGGTATGATTATCTTTTTTCTGTCCAAATATATTTACTTCCTAAAATTTAAATAACCTACCATGTGTTTTTCAATAATATGGTTAAAACTTTCAAAACATTTTACAATTTTTAGATGCTCCATTCTATTTTCATGAAATTTTTGTATGAACGAAGGTGTAGTACTACTATGTATAATAGGCATCATTAAAGAATCATTTATGTATAAATCCATAGAATAATATATATATTAATAAATCTGAATGCATTAGCTATTTAAACAAATTTGTAAACAAGATATATGAAAAAAATGAAAAATCATTTAAATCTCAAATATAGTTAGGATTAATAACTACATTTAGCATTAAATTATCTTTTCTAACATTATTGTTTTTAAGAATACTATCACATACAATAATTCATTAAAATTTCCCTAAGAATTTATCATGTAACATGAAATTTTTAAGACGACTTTTTGGTGATATGTCAATAATTCATTGCTAAATGCCCCACATTTTACGACAATTTACTCAATCGTCGCATAACTCTACCACATTATTGACAAAAACAAATATACTTTGCAAAAAGTTGCATATTTTGCGACAATTTATATTATTGCCGCGAAAAGTGTTCACTGCTCTCAACATCTATCGACGATTAAGATAATCGTTGCTAAATTATATAGCATTTTCGATGAAACAAAAAATCCGTCATACAAAGTTCAAAGTTTAATGACAAAATATCCAAACTGTCGCAAAAATTGCTCCTCCTGCAACGAACCCAAAAGACCGTCCTCAAATGGTTTCTTTTGTGACGACTTTAGTTTTCATCTCTAATAACTACCTCTCGATGACAATTTGATAAATCGTAGCCAAATGTCCCCTTTGTTGTAGTGTTAGTTATCCTTGTGTGTGTGTGTGTGTATATAACAGGTAAGAGCTCAAACTCATCAAAAGTCTACTAAATTTAATAATCTAAATTTCACACAAGGCCCTGTTTAGCAATCAGCTGATTGCATTAGCTGTCAGCTGATAGCTGATTCTATCAGCTGATTTGACCAGCAAATTGCATTAGCTATTTGTCATTTGATATTTGATAAAATTAGATGTTTAGTATTAGCTATTTATGTGTAAAATGACTTATGAGGACATGGCTTTAAAAAAATTATAAGGGTATGAATATTATATATCTTAGTATTTCGTTGAATATTCTTATAGGAATTTAGATTTTAGATATTTAATTCTACAAAAATCAAGTTTATAACTCTAATAAAAAAACATATAACTTTAATAATAACAATAATAATAATAATAATAATAATAATAATAACAACAACAACGACAACAACAACAACAATAACAATAACAACATCAACAACAACAACAATAATACTAATAATAACAACAATAATAATAATCCAATGTTAAATTTTTTATTAGTATTTTTATATAATTTGTATGAATTTTATTATTTAATAAATTAAAAATAACCTATAAGGACATAACTTTAAAAAAAATTATAAGGCCAAGATTAAATATTTAATTTTACAAAAATTAAAATTCTGACAATAATAAAAATAGAACAAAAATTAAAATTTACAAAAAATTTAGAAATGTTTTGTACATAATTCATAAGCATAACATGGTGGTTATGCTTATGACATATGGTTGATATTTACGAGAGTTATACATCTTGGTCGAATGAGTCCTCAACAAATTAAGAAGAAAATGAAATGGTTGATATATTTAGTGTTATGGTGAAGTAGTGGAATGTGTCAGCGCAGGTGGTTGGCAGAATTGGTTTTTCACTGGTCATAAGCAGCTGTTTATATGAAAATGCTACTATTGAGTAGCCTTTCAAAATTCAGCTTTTTGGGATAAATAAGCTACTTATTCATCTTCTCACCAAACATGAATTTCAGTTGTTTTAAGAAAAAAATACAGTAATTCTAATATCATACATTTAAGCTCAGTTCTAGATTCAAGAAATCTAGATATATGGAAATTCACACTTATCATTTTGCATCCACCATAGAATCATGATTTGTTGATTTTGATAAGCATGCAATTAAGGATCATAGACTCATATCTCATTATCTTAATAACAAATGAAACCAACAATAACTCCTCTTGTTTCAAATTTACCCTTATACCCACCCTCCTCCACCTTAAATGCTTTCATACTTCAATTATGCAAGTCTCCTAACAATAATCGAGAACATTAAAAACAATTGATGGCTATAACTATAGTTTCTTAATCCAAGCTCACACTCTCAAAAACCCATGAGGTTAGGTTTAGACCTCTTTATGATATCTAAAAAATAAAATTGATACTAGACAAATCATACCACAATGGACCCTAAGTTAAGAAAGTTTTGTAAATCAAAACAATGTCAAAACTATAATCACACTTATAGTAAGTCACTGTAAACCTGCTTCACTCGACATGTCTCAAAAACAAAATCAAGGTCGATTTATGTTAACTTTGATAACCCTTTCATTAGGACTATGCTACTCGAATATCTACTAATAAAATTCAAGTTATTACTATTAGAGCCTTACAATGATACGAAAGACTCAAGAGATTACACAATGTGTTTTAGAGAAATGTTGAATTTGCATAAGATATCAAACACAACAAAATGTCACACCTTCTTATTTATGTTGGATGGCCGAATAAAATACTACTATCAAATGCTCCCCACAGGCTTAACAGTAAATTTCAGGAAATTAAAAAATTAATTTAACATCCATTTTTCTAATAATTGATGCATTCCTCGAGACTCAGTAAACTTTTTCGAGAGAATGCAAAAGTCATGTGAGACCTTTTAAGATTACACAAGACAATTCACTGTTGAAGTTACTCAAATATCTAGCCTTAACACTTCCATTATTGTTCTCACCTTTGAGATTGAGAAAACATCAACCTTTAATGGGGATGATGTTTGATTACTGTTGAACTTTAAACCAATTGTTTGTAAACTCCTATAATGGGGATGACTTGAGATATTTTTTATAGGGGAAGTAATTGCTCGCCTGTAGAGATATTAGTCACTCACAAGTTGAGAACCCTAGACCAAAGGAGAGGAGAAGGAAGACCTACCAAAGTCATTAATATGATTATCAACAGAGATAATACTTGTAGTAGATCTCAATTAAAAAGGTCTACTAAGGGAACCAAGTGAATGCCATAAAAAATGCAAAAATCAAAAGATGTCAAACATGGAAGTATAATATATTTAATAAGGAGGAAGTGTCAAGCTAGTGTAACCCTTATAAATACACAACAATCATCAAGGAAAACATCACAAACTTTGAAAGGAAAAGAATTATAGCGGAAAATGGTAGCTTTGTTGATATTCTTTTTCATAAGGCCTTTAAAACCACAGAACTAAAATCACAACAACTTCATCTAACATCTATCCTTTTGATCAGTTTCAGAAGTGATCAAGACTTCCATGAAAGAAAAATAGACCTTTCAATTGTAATTAGTGAAGTACCTCAAGTAGGCCATCAAGATAATCGAGATCCACATCATGCACAGGTTTGCCATATTTGAAAACCTTTGCTTTATGTAATAAGAGCCAACATGTTTTCGTATTAACTACTTTTAAATTTCTTGATGGAAAGAGACATATGAGAAGTCTCAAGGGATCACTAAATATTAAGATAATTTTATGTGGCCTCCTTAGAAAAAAATAAGAGTTCATTGCAATATATAATCATCAAAGAAATAGAACCTAGGATATTGAAAAATAAAACTAGGTATATAATGAATGAAAAAAAAAACAAGAAATTTTATACATCAGGTTTTTCACTTTTATACATATTCACGTCACAAAATTTTCTAACCTTCATCACTCCTTCATCTATCGCAATGCTCTTCTAGATTTGCAACTCTGCTTCACAACACTTCTTTATTGAGGAAAAACCCTGATTTGTAAATAGGAGACAAAAGGTAATTTTTGAAAATCCTAATTTTCTTGATTTTGCTTTATTACCTTTCCATTTCTTTTCTAACTCCTTTTCAATTCAACACTTTTGATTATTATAAATGTTTGTGGTAAGTCCTCAAATTTATAATATCTCATAGTAATTGCATTTTCTCATTACTTCATGCTATTTTTTTATAATATCTAATTGAAATTTTTCTCTAAGGTTTTTTTTTCAAACAATAGGGGATTGCATTGAGAGGACTTTTCATTATTGATAAGGAAGGTGTCATACAACATTCTATGATTAAAATATTGTAATTGGATGTAGTGTTGATGAGATATTCAGGACACTCCTAGTGATTGTTATTAAGAACTAGAGTACATTTGGAACATATGGATACATTTACTGTAACTTTACCCACTTTTATATATAATTGATAGTGGTTATTATTAAGAATTCCAAACGATGAGCTTTGGAGTAACTGATAAAGTTAGTCCTTTGTGACCAGAAAGTCATAGATTCGAGTCACGGAAACAATCTCTTTATAAAAAAATACAAAAGGAAGGCTGCGTAGATTGATGTCCCTCCCCTGACCCTCGCAAAGTGAGGGGCCTTGTGCAATAGGGTACGTTGTGTGTTGTATGTGGTGTTACTAAGAATTCCAAAAAATGTTAACAACATACACTTTATTTTTGGAAAATAATCTTCATGAAGCTTTTAATGAAAGTATTATAGAAGTTTAAGCAAAGAACATTATCATAATTCTTGAAGAAATTAAAGTGCATGCAATGCAGAGATTGGTTAAAAATAGAAATGTAACTAATAAGTGGAGAAATGATATTGGTTTAAGAATAAGTAAATTGAGAGTTTAAGGAGTTAACCATTTATTGTGAACTTCATACTACTGTTATTGATGTGTTTGAATTAATACATAAAAGATTTAAGCATGTTGTGAACTTGAGACATAAGACATGTAGTTGTAGTTGCAAAAGTTAGGATGTGTCAATAATTTCATATCCAAATGCCATTATTGCCATTGAGTAAATTAATCAATAACCTAAAAAATGTATGTCACATTAATTTACAAATGATATCTATATGCTTACCAACATATGATGGAATCACTGTAAGGAGAGAACTTTTAGCTTAAAACCAAATATGACCTACCATTACCACCTTAATTCAAAAAATGCTAGGCAGGCTAGCAAAAGAATAGAAGAAAAGATGATTAGGAGAATTTTGCCAAAGGAAAATTTTTTTCTTGCAAAGAAATTGAATGACTTGTTAAATATACTTCCAACAAGGATATAACAAAAGTGCATATCCAGTAAAAAGTGTATTACAAGAAGTTGCAACTAATAAGCCTGAAAAATTAAGTATAAGTTAACACAATCAAATATTACATTATTTGTTTGTCGCTCAATTATACCTTCAACCATATTTAATTGTTTTTCATTTATGTGATGATTATTAGGCAAGAATAAGAATAACACTAGAGAATATCAAATGACAATATGATGTGTAAGCAACTAGTTCCACTATCAATCCTTCAAGGCCACCACCGATGAAAAAGCCAAATAAAAGAAAGAGGCAAGTCTACAATATAAGACTTTTTAGGCTAAGAAACCTGAAGTGTCAATAAAGTAACGAATAATAACTCAATAAAGGTTACAAGTATAGAGAAATCACAAAGACTTTTAGGTTTTGAATTTAATTTTTCAATTTTTGTAGCTTTTGCTTACTTATTACTATTTTTCTTGGGTGAAACAAACACAAAGATGATCATGATAAGATCAAAAGTATCCAAGACAACCATGGAGAGTTACTGATTTGAAGTCCCAAGAGCATTAACATTGTGAACACTAAATTCTGCTATTTTAAATGCTACAACAACTGGGACAATGTTGCAAATGCTAAGAGAATACATTTCTATAATTTGGTCAATATTGTCTTTTACTCTTTTGCAAATGTCAGGCATTCTTGTTACAAGTTTATGGAACTTTATTTAAGAAATCAATTTCATAACATTTTAGTAATGGGTAAGGTGAATAAAATTGGAGTATACTTTCTTGCATTTTTAAATGTTTAATGCTAAAATAATGTCAATACTTAATGTTTCTTAATTTAGAACTTGTAATTATCAATCCATAACCATTGCATGAGAAACCAAAGACTAAATATCAACTGCTCTTAGTGAATAATGTAACTAATTGCAACTTTTAAGACTATTTTGGATACAAATACTTTAAATTAAACTTAAGCATCTAACTAAATCCATCCACAAATTCCTCTTCTTTAAAGCTCTACAAAGCCATTCTAAACATAACTATCTCTAAGCATTTGATATCTCAAAAAGATCATAGTACAAGCCAAATTAATAAGGAATCTATTAAAATATAAAAAAGTGAAACCACCAATTAGCATTAAACAATAGCTAAAGACAACATTAATAAGGAATCTATTAAAATATAAAAAAGGGAAACCACTAATTTAGCATCAAACAATAGCTAAACTATGACAAACTGTCAAGGAATAAGACAACTCATTAATTAAATAGCATCACAATCAAAATTTACTCCCTTTATATGATTGAAATTTGTTAATATCTCCTCTCAATGGAAAGAACAAGTTGTAAATTACATTCTTTTTTTTTAATAAAATCAACATTAGCGCAAAAAACAGACAAAGGCAGGGAAGGTAAAGAAAACTAACCCAAGCCAACAGGCTTATCCTATACACCCGGAACCTAATAGCCTTTCCCCCTCAACAATAACAGAAGTCGAACAATCTGAATTTAAAATGGAGACTAA
>JAOQMQ010000009.1:5324431-5341476 GCA_027563845.1 Erythroxylum subrotundum | reverse complement strand
CCATGACTACCGTATGAGCCTCTTCTTTAGATTATAAGATACTACTATGGCTTGAAGGTTGAGCTCCTGGAGTTGTTTGTGGTAAAAAAATTAGACACTTGTCTCCTTCTTTTTCTCATTTCAGGTGCAACATTATCTTCTTGTTGGGTAGGAATACTACTTTCAATATCCCCACTTTTATCCTGACCATCGCAAAAGGAAATTCCATTACCAATTTCGTCGTTTAGTCTTTGTCTTTTATTTTTCTGATGCAGATACTTTTTAAGTAAGGTATATATTTTATATTTTACATTATGACTCAGTTTCTTACAAGGCTCCATATCATTTTTGATCCCAACTAAATGCTTCTTTAATTTGATGATTCCCCTACCTTTCAAATATTTGTTGCAATTTAAATAAATGATATGATTCTTTATTCTAGGAACCAATCTAGTATCAGCACAAGTTGGATCATCGAATCTTCCTAAACCTAAAGCTGGTAAATTATCAAGATTACTTGAACTTTCTTTCATTTATTTGTAAAAAAATAGGTATAATTGAATAAGTATAATAAACTAAACAAACAACACATGCACGTCTTAATTGTAAACCCATAAATAAACACAAGTCATTAAGTGAATAATCAAATTATCACATCCGAAGCATGTATCGCATAGTTATCCATGACATCATTATAAAGTATAACCAATAGTTGTGGAGTACATATAACCAACATAGAACTTTCTTTTAATGTATATATGTTAGTAGGCATTGAAAAATAATAAATATCAAAACAAAATTATTACTAAATATCTTAATTTAAGTGTCAAATTTTTCAATTTTATGAGGAACCTCAACCTAAGGACCTTTCAATTTTTAAGAAGTGCAAAAGAAATACAATATTAAAAATATCTTAAAGAATTCTAAAACTCTATCAATATTTAAGTTTAAATCAAATCTATTTATAAACTCTCATAACATAAATCAAATACACTAAATATTAAAATAAAATCAGTAATTAAAAGAATGAAAAATTATTATAGTAAAGTAAAATACAGAGTTAAATTACGTGAAATAAAAAATAAATTAAGTTACACCCTAGCGTTTTATATTTACATTTAAGATTACAAAAAATGAAAATCACAATATACAATTACACACACAACGCACAATTCTAGTACTTCACAAACAATCTCAATATATTTCTGATTATCAATTGAACAAAACAAATTAATAATCAATAATTTGTATATGTATTGTATAAATTTTAATTAAGAATACATAATACACATAACACATTGTATTTTTATTCATAATTGTATACAAATTGTTGATTCATAAATCCTAATTACACATTTACATTATTTACACAACAACACACAAGACGCCCAATACAATCATTTACAAAATTATAACATAATTACACACACAATAACAATGACACAAGACTACTCTATACAATTCACACTTCACACTTCATTAGCATTAATATTTCAATTTTCACATAATTTTAGTATTTCACACAACACAATTACAATTTACACAACACAATTATTTGTTAAGATATTATATAGTAAGAAGCACAAAAAGATGAGGAATTATTCAAGCATAACACCAGCAATAAGTCAAGACTCGACGAGTGGAAACAATGGGACGTAAGCTGGCAAAAATGGTATCGACGGGTGGCTGGTACGGTACCCTAAAATTTCCAACTTTACATTTTAATCTTTGTACTAACCCATTTTTTCATATCCTAGTCGATACCAGTGATACGGATACCGTTCTATACTGATCAGTATCCGTATCTATACTGATCAGTACCAACCAAAAGGTGCAGTACCAGCCAAAAAATGGAACAATACCATCTCTTTTGGTACCGACTTTAGGTATCGGTCAATACTGAAGGTTTTGCTAAGTACCGACTCGTACTGGCCAATAATTGAAATATCGGTAAAATACTAGATGGTACGGTTAAATTTGAAAAGTTTATGGACTAAATAGCAAAAAAATTTTAAAAATAAAATCAACCCCCACCCCCCAACTTTGTAATCTCTCTTTCTTTGTCTCTCACGCCACTCTCTCTCTATCTCTCACACTACTCTCTATCTCACCCTCTCTTTCACCACCACCGCTCGTCGCCGCTATCCTCCATAGCGATGCCACTGCACCTCCCCCCTGCCTGCTGGTCTATCCGCCTCCCTCTCCACTGCAACTCTCCCCCACTCCAGTCGCCTCCACACCTCATCACGCCTCTCCTCCTTCTCCTCCTTGGCTCTGCCTACTGCTGCCTTGCGCTGCCTCTCCTCCGCCTGCTGCTGATGTTGTTGTCCCGGTTCTATCCATCTCCACCATCGCTGCTTGCTTCTGCCTCCTGCTCGTCTTCTATAAATATCATATCTAATTTTCACCCGACCAATCCGATACAGCATTCACAACTTTGGTCGATACCAAAACTCAACATAATACCAGTATGGTACGGTAGCCAAAGCTTTGGAGAAGAACCCCTCTATCCTTAATCATTTTCCTTAATCCATGCTCTTCCTCCAAATTCAAAATCCCACTTAATGGATTTCTTATAGGGTTTATCGTGATTTAGGAAGCAATAGAAAGAGATGAGACACTAAGGGGTGTTTGTTTTCTTTTTTTTTTTTTTCCCGATTCTGGTTGTAGTTTTGATTAAAAATGAAACTTCCTATTAAAACAAGTTTGGTTCGTTATTGTTGTATTATGATGTTTAAAAAAACACTACAACCATTTTATGAAAACAAGAAAAATACATTTCCCTAATATTTCACAACGGATTTTCGTGTATTCTAAAACAGTTTTTTCTCTTTATGCCAACTTCAGCATCTTCATCTTCAAGGCCTTGCTGTGATTTTTCTGGCGACTCCAGATTTGTGTTCTATTATTCTGTTTCTATGATTTTTCCACGTATTTAGTGTCTGTGTGCGCTTTCCTATCTGCTTGTTATTTGTTTTATTTGTTTTTGCAATTTCTTCACGTATCTGCGACGTTACTTGCATTTTTGGCTTTTAAAAGATCGTCGTCTTTACATACAGCATGAAAGAATGAATCTGTATATGCACTCGTGTTCATGCTCGTAACCCAGTACAGAAAAAAAAAAAAAAATTGGAACCAAATAATCTCTAAGGAAATAGACAAAAAAGGATCAAAGTAATCACAGTTAACAAAATTTTGGCTTGCATATGTAATTAAGATTGGGAAAAGTCGAACAATAATTAAGGATTCACATTTCCCATTGTTTCTCATTCGCTACCTCCACATCTATACAAAGAACAATAAATATTGTAGTTATCAAGAAAAACAATAAAAATAAAAAAGAAATGAGAGAACTCAAAAAACATGAAAATTTTGATGATTTCTTAATCCTTTAACCCAGGTTTCCTGATCCTTGTTCTCTTCATGATTAACCCCATCGTCGTTCTTCTTTTTCTTCTCCTCCTCCTCCACATTGTTTCTGTTTTCATTTTCACCATCTTCTTTACTAATTGCGAATATTCCCTGAACAAATAACTCAATGTCAATCTTATTCGTGGTTTCAATTCCCTCATTAATATTCCCACTGTCAACAGTTGGAATATATGGTGGCCTCGAAACTTGCAATACCATATCCCAATTTATTCCCCTGAAAAATTCGTGCCCTTTCACTCCCTCCAGTTTGATCCTCTGCTTCGGGTCTTTAACCAGTAATTTTCGGATCAAGTCCCTCACCGGCGTCGCTTCTCCGACCAAGTCCGGCTCTTTTGTAAGAATCCGATAAAAAGTCTCCTTTCTATCGGACCCTTTAAATGGCGTCGCTCCATACAACATCTCGTATAAAACGATTCCTAAAGACCACCAATCGACGGCGAAATCGTGACCTTGCCCTTGAATAATCTCCGGTGCCACGTACTCCTCTGTTCCCACAAATGAGTTTGACTTCTCGGTCGTATCGGTCTCCGGTTGGTCGGAGGATTCGTCCGGCTTTATACCCTTCTTGCAACATCGGTGTAAAGGAGAGAATCGCCTATTGTGGTGCGGAGACTTGTGTTTAGGAATGGACTTCGGAAACGGGGAAGCTTGTGAATTTTTAGGAGCAAGTTTCGTGGAAAGATCGAAATCGACAAGCATCAAATGGCCGTTGTCTTGAATCATGACGTTTTCGGGCTTTAAATCCCTGTACGCTATTCCTAACTTGTGAAGATATTCTAATGCAAGCACCAATTCTGCAGCGTAGAACCTGGAAAAGAATGGACATTTTACTTTTCAGGATTCGAGAACACGGAAAAATGAAATAAAGTCTGAAACTTGAACAGACCTGATAATGTCGATACAGAACATCTTCTCAGTCTGTTGCCGTCTCAAACGATGAAGATCAGGACCTGAACAATAATCAATAGCATAGGCAACGATCTTGTCGGTGGTTAAAACTCCATGCAATCTAGGCAACAACGGGTGATCGAAACGACACAAAAGTTGTTGCTCGAGGCAAATCCTTTTGTACTCATTCCCACCACTAATTTCCTTTTTCTTTCTCTCCACGACATCTCTCAATATAACCTTCAAAGCCCAACACTCGACGGAAAGCTGGTCTTGAACATGAAAAACCACGCCTTTAGCACCTCTACCAAGAGGAGCTATGACTTTGAGGCTCTCAATGTCCAACATCGGGACAACACTTTGTTGGTGGTGGTTCATGGCTGAAACAGTGATTGTGGATTCAGGTCGACCTGGTAAGCGAGAACTGGAAGTTCTGTTGGTTCCAGGTCGACCCAGTAGATATGTTTATTTTTCAAAAGGGATCTAAATCTAAATACGTAGAACTCGTGTTTACTGTTTGCTGCAGAAGAAAGAACCTGGGAGGCGATTTTCTTGGGCCAAAAGTAAGGAGGATTTTGAAGGCAGGGATTTGAACGCGTAAGCTTCTTCCTTATTTTATGGATGACGTGGCAAACATCGGGGCCATTGCTTTATGAGGGGTAGACTAAGACAAGGAATTTGAATGCTGGTGACGCAGCAAGTTACGCGATCTTCTTCTAGAAGCCGTGGGGCGCAGGTTTAGTCAAAGCTGTAATTATAAAAGTAAATTATAAAAGTAGTCGCACGTTTTCTTTTATAATTATGATCCAAATTTTAAAAAATAAAAATAAAAGTAAAATCTTTAAATTTTTAAAATTTTTCAATTATAGCTAAATATTAGAAATCATAAAAAAAACGAAGAAGGTGAGAATCGGCGAGCAAATTTAACAAATAGGTGAGATTTAGGTCATTTTAAAAAATGACGTCGTTTAGTGATATAAATACATGACTTCGTTTCATTAATTAACATTTGTTCTGTTAATTATTATTGATGTGTATTAATAATAAGAGTTTCTGAATATAAAATAAGTCACGTAATAAATTTAATCAAAAAATTAACGTCAAGTTAGAATTAAAAAATTAAATATTTAAATATTATATTGTCACTTTTAAAAATTCGAGCTATAATTATAAAATTGAGCAAAATTTAACATTTGTTTGGGTATTAATTCTTTAGTTAAATACACGGAGATGTACGCATAAAATGATTTTAGAAACACATATTTCCTCTTCTTTCACTGAAGGATTGCCCTGAATTTTATTCTCACCATAGAATCATGAGAGGAATTAGTCCATGCCTGTTGGGGGGGAGGGGGGAGGGGGGGGGATCGTGTCCTTATTTTGTCTCATAAATTTTAGTTATTTATTTATGTGAGATTTATACGAGATTCACATAAATAGATGATTGAAATTTATGAGACAGAATAAGGACAGGATAAAATGGAAAAAAAAATCCTGGCTCGTATTATATTGTGGTGAGAATAGGAATTAGGATAACCACTAATCCTTTTAGATTTGGTAACAAAATATTTTTGTAATGTTATGCGTCAAACTACTCAACTGTGAGGTAATATCTGAGAAAAGGATAGGAAGTTGCCAGGTAGGTCCAGATCAAGAAGCCCTAACGCGCAACCATGGGCTGAACAATTTTGAATTCAAGAATTACATTCTTTTCCTATCATGCACTAACCACCAGGTTCTGTCGTGCTTAAAAACGAACTCTTAACGAAGGTACATATTCCTCCCTTTCCAAAATTATATTCCTGGATGAGAAGGAGATCATCCACTCGCAGCTTCCAATCATATTCTTTTCTCAGTTAAGTATCATCTCATGTTGCCCATTTCTTAGAAGCTTGAAATATCCAAGGCGACCTGTGATCATTGATGCAGTTTCTTATTAAGACTGCGAGAGTAGCCCCGTTTACACTCCTAAATACGCGCAATCTTAACTAAAATTTTGACCATCTTCAGAATAGCTTCCCTATCTGTGTTTGACGGCCGGACTGGGTCATTTCGCAAACGTCGCGTCAAGTCGAATGGAAAATGCATTGCCCAGTTTTACATACCCGGACCGGATCAACTCAAGATTCGATTATCAGGATTCATTGATTTAGTCAACCTATATTTTATTCTCTCTTTAAATTTTACCTTTTTTTTTTTTTTTCACGAGGTCTCGTTCAAGTCTAATAACTCTCTTACGGAAGATAAAAGTCTAATCTTAATTTTTAATCGATTACATACATGAGGGTAGTTTAAACCCGCGACCTCACTTAAGCTAAAAGAATCCCTTATCAACTCATCTATATCCTGAAAATTTTAAATTTAAACATTAATTACTCCTTTAACTAATATGTATTATTAAGCCGTTTGAGACCATTGTTCTTCAAGTAGTAGTCATTTTACTCAATTTGTTTTCACTTCTCAATCCAGATGTCGGAAACCACGCATCAAGCAGTCATCTTAGTTTCAGAAAAGACCATTATATTCCCTCCGCATTAAATTTACGGGTTAGATTCTATTAAGAGAATGGGAAATGTTTTATCTTTAAAAAGGAAAAAAATCTACAAATTAAAAGTAAGTACCTTAACTTTGTCGTCATCAGCGCTAAATGACACCACCGACCGTCTACAACCTGCCAAACACTACCTTAATCAGATTAGGTGCGTCGTTGTTGTACGTACTAGTTCAGTAACAGTTGTCATCCAAGAGTCAGTAGGATGCTCTCGCTAGATTCGCTACAAAAATCCAACACTAAAGATCAGTGACGAATATGATTTAGTCAACTCATTAAATGAGAATGAAATGAAACAAAAAGTTTTTTTTTTTGGACACTAAAATAAAAAAGATCTTACCTTAACGTCAATTACAATATATTAACATATACAAATGTAATTTTTAAAATTATTCATTTTAAATTAGTTTATAAATAAAAATAATTTAAAGAAATGAAGTTTCATAATGTTTAGATTTGTTTGATTAAATAAAGACATAAATCCTATGATCGCAGAAAAAGATTCTTAAGGTTTCCAAGAGAAAAAAATTCATGTGTTTTCTTCGATAATAATCATGTGTTTAGGACTTAAAATTGTATTCTTGTTAGTGTTTTAATTTTTTTGATTGTTTTAGAGCGAAGATTTGATCTTATTATTATGTTTTAAGGGTTATTTGATATGTTTGTTAGTGATTGAAAATATGAAAAATTGAAGAAAAGATGAAGAAGGACATGAAGAATAAGAGCATGCATGATCGTGCATAGCGCACGATTGTGCAAATTGCATAGGGATGAAGCCTCTGGCATAATCGTGTATATCTATGCACAATCATGCCAAAGAGTCTAGATGATGATTGCATGATCGTGCACAGACAGTTTCTAGCTAGTGAAATTTTTGTATTCTTGACATTTCAGGGTTATTTTTGGAATCAAAGCAAATGAGAAACCTTGGAAACAATCCTAGTAGAAGGCTTAAGAAGTATTTAAGGCAAAGAAAATGCATAGAAAAGGAGGCTACACATCATAAACAAGGAGATCAAAGTGGAAACATCAAGATCAACTCTAATGTTCTAGAATTTCCAGATCAAGACTTAAAGCTGTTTTCTTTCTTTTCTCTTCTTATATTTCATTGGCTTATATGTTAATTTTAATTAGTGGTATGTTGAACATGATTAACGATTTCAAAATCCATATTAGGGATTATTCTTGAGTTGTTTATTCTTTTTGAATTCAATATAGTATTGCTTTATGGTATTTTTCATGATTATATTTGATAAGAAATTGAGAGATTGAATCAAAGTTATATGTGTTAAGTTGTGTAACGAGAGTTGGTACCTTAATTGACCTACAAATATTAGATTAATAAACAATTGAAGAGAGATCTTAATTGTGAGTTAATTATCCTTTGGATTGCTTCAAATATATTTGAATAGTTATGAGTAGTTTTGTGAATCGAGGGATTGCAATTCAACTATTTTTTTTAAATTTCAATTGAGATTACTTAGTTAGATCTCGAGAGAGGGTAATCAAAACCTTAGGATATCTATGATCAAGAATAATTAAATTAATAAAATAAACGAAAGATAAAACAATGATAGAATAACCCCTAAGTTTTCATTATTGACTAACTTTGTTCTTATTACTAGCTTCACTTATTCAATTGTTTAGTTTCATTAGTTTATTTTAATTTAGCTAATGTATTTGATAAGATCTTATCTTGACATATTATTTGATATTATCTCCTTTATTTTAGATTTATTTTGGTACTTAAATATGAAAATTAATGTTTGTTTTGTTTTAGGAGATGAAAAGTGGAGATTGCATTGAATTGGGGCTCTATTGATGATAATGACAAATTTTAGATAAAGTAAAGAGATTGATGTAGTGGATAAGGCTGATCACTTGAAGAGTTGGAGTTTGACTAGAAGACTTCGCCTTATCCTTATCATGAAGGAGTTTGATTTTGAATTCGTTTTAGATAGACATCTTACAAGTTAGAGTTAGATTAGGATTAGATTAAAAAACACTACAAAAGGGACGTTTCTTACAACAAAAAGAGGTTCTTGATTCTTACATTTTTAGCAATTCTTATTCTTTCTTCTATTTTTGTTATTGGAGTGAAATACATGTGTGGCTAATCTCATCGTTCTGATTCAAAGGGATTCAATACTCTTATTGTAACTTTGTGAGGTTTTGTGTTTCAAACTTTTATTTACGTTTTAATTCAAGTATTTATTGTTTTGAGTTCTTATATTTCATGAATGATAAATATTCGATTAATCTGACAATTTAATTTAATATTGATTATTCTATCACTGTATAGGAATTCAGTGATCCATAATTGTCATGAAGGATTGGTATAAGTAGCAAATAGGTTATTTATGAATTTCCATATTTAACTCATGATAAACAAGAAAACTAAATTGAATAGTTGCAGTTATCTCGATTATTTAATTTAAGGTTTAGTCTTTTTTACGGAGCTTATTGCTATCATTTATCTGATATGGAATGCTATCACACCTAGTCAATGGATGATAAGTTTTGGTTTGGATGCTGGGTTTGAACCAATTAATTTAGGAAAAATTGAGACTTATTACGACTATCTTAATATGTTTCGGACTAACTGCTTGAATTGTGAAAATATTCTTTTTGAACCAATGATCAATGTTACAATTAGATGAGATTCCCTTGAATTGGAGTTTGGTAATCTTGACTTTCTCGTATTTAAATTCAGTTGATTTAATTTGTTTTCGTCTTATTTTTTGTTAATCAGTTTCTTAATAAAAACCCCTTTTATTTTATTATTTGAAATTAAGAAACTAGTGCTCAGTTCTCTAGGGATTCGACCTGGTTCCACGACTACTACAAAAGTTTAGAGAATTGGTATTATTTTAGGGGCCTTGACAACCCGACCAAAATTTGGCATTGTTGTCGAGGAACTATTTCAAGTTTCTTTGCTTTCTTATTTTTACAGTTACTGCTAACCCCTTGTCTTGTATGACTTGTGCTTCTCATACAGGTAAATTGCAATATAATCTAGAAATTGAGAAGACAACGTGTCCTTTGAGTAAAGAGACTAAGTAAGGTAGTGGTCAATCACCTTCAGACGTGAAAGTTAAAGTAGATCTAACAATTGGTGAAAACTCTAATCTTTAAGAAGCAGATGAAAAGATGACAAATCTTAACCCTAGAAAGTTGAGGGAGTTAGCGGCATCGAATTTGAATCAACAACCTTTATGCATTCAATTTCTAGATGTTGAGGTAGATTTTGAATTGAAATATGATTTGATTCACTTATTGTCTATTTTTTGTGGTCTTTCAGGTGAAGATTTGCATAAACACCTGAAAGAATTTCATGTTGTTTGCTTTGGAATGAAGCCACAAGGAGTGACAGAAGAACAAATTAATCTCAGGGCCTTTCTGTTCTCGTTGAAAGATAAGGCAAAAGATTGGCTATATTATCATCCACCTGGCTTAGTAACAACATGGAACGAGATGAAAACAATGTTTCTGGAGAAGTTCTTTCTTGCATCAAGAGCAGCGAATATCAGAAAGGAGATATAGGGGGTAAGACAAATTATAGGAGAAACATTATATGAATATTGGAAAAGGTTTAAGGAGTTATGTGCCAGCTGTACATATCATCAAATTCCCCATCAACTTCTGATTCAATTCTTTTATAAACGTCTATTGCCAATGGATTGAAGTATGGTCGATGCAGCTAGTGGAGGAGCTCTGGTAAACAAAACACCTGAGGCAGCTAGATAATTGATATTAGTTATGGCCGAAAATTCTCAACAGTTTGGGACAAGGATGGATAGAGCTATTAAGCATATGAACAAGGTAAGTAATACGCACCTTGAGGATAAAATATTTGATTTAACTGCTCTAGTTTGTCAAATGGTTGTAGGTCAATTGCAATCGGCAAGAGTGTGCAGAATATGCTCATCCCTTAGACATCCTACGAATATGTGCCCTATATTGCAACAAGACTCTCTTCAAGAAGCTAACATAATAGGGGGCTTTCCTGGTCAACCTCAACGAAAGTATAACCCTTATTTCAATTACAACAATCCAGGATGGAGGGACCATTCAAACTTGAACTATGGAAATCAAGGAGGCTAACAATGATATCAGCCTCTCAATTTTAATAAACAACCTCAAGCTCCTACATATGCTCAACCTCAAACTTCAAATTCAGGTATGTCTCTAGATGAAATTGTTAAAGAACATGCTAATAATACTCAACAATTTCAACAGGAAACAAGGGAAAGCCTTTAAAACTTGGGAAATTAGATCACTCAATTAGCCACCTCGGTAAGTAAATTGGAAGCCTAAGCATCGGGAAAATTACCTTCCCAAACAGTGGTGAATCCTAAAGAGAATGCGAGTGCAATGACTTTAAAAAGTGGTAAGGAAATTCAATCTTGAACTTCTTTATCAACGGAGGAAGAAAAGCACGATGATGGAGAAAAGAAGGAAGAACTTCCAACTTAAGAATCAATAAAGGTAAGAAATGATTAATCTCTATCAATATCAGTTAATGCATGTTTACCTCCTTTTCCTAGCAAATTGGCTAAACCAAAAGATGATGAATATGAAAGAGAAATCTTAGAAACTTTCAAAAAGGTGGAAATCAATATACCACTTTTGGAAGTCATCAAGCAAGTTTTGAAATATGCAAAATTCTTAAAGGAGTTATGCACAAATAAAAAGAAGCTGAAGGACAACGAGAGAATAATTTCGGGTAAGAATGTATCAGCTATGATAAATAGGAAATTACCAGAAAAATGCAAAGATCTAGTTATGTTTACACTTCCGTGTGTTATTGGTAATAAGAATATTGAGCGTGCCATACTAGACTTAGGTGCATCTATTTATATTATGCCATACTCAATTTATCGACCTTTAAATATAAATTCTGTGCAAGAAACTAATGTGATAATCCAACTAGCTGATCGTTCTTATGTGCGCCCTATTGAAGTTATTGAGAATGTTTTAGTTTAAGTTAATGATTTGGTATTTCCAGGTGATTTTTACATCTTGAAAATGGATGGAGATAGTGTTGAAAATTTAGATTCAATTTTATTGGGTATGCCATTCATGAAGATGACTAAGACGATTATCGATGTGCACGAGGGTACTCTTTCCATAGAGTTTGATGGAGAAATAGTAAAGTTGAACATTTATGAAGCAATGAAGTACCCAAATGATTTTCAATCCATTTATCATATGGATATTGTGGATTCATTTGTGCTTGATATGTTTAAGGAAGATAGTGATGAAGATGAGTTCGAGCTTAAGGCTAAATTGGAACTGAACAAGCAAATTTCTGAAACTTGTGAAGTTATAGAATCGTTATCAGCGATGCTAATCGATTCGGAAACTTTGAATAATGAACTCACTATAACTCACAAGAAAATTTTACCTTCTATTTTGCAGGCTCTGAAGATAGAATTAAAGGCATTACTTGATCGCCTAAAGTATGTCTATTTAGGTGATGGAAAGTCATTACCTATAATCATTTCAAAAAGGTTGACTAAAGAGCAAGAGGAAGGGCTAGTAGCACTACTTGAGGAGTACAAAACTGCAATTACGTAGAAGTTAGAAAGGAAAAAGCCACGTTGAGCATAACGACGTTAAACAATTGCGCTTTTCGGGAGGCAACCCAAAATATGATAGTTTTATTTTATTTTATTATAGTTCTTTCTAGGATGCATTTGTTTGTTTTTGAAACATAAACAAAAGAAAAATTCCAGATTACTAAATCTCATAAGGCGAGGTCTGCCCTTATGTGATTTAATGTTCTGGAATTTTCTCGCCTTATGTGATTTAGTGTTTTAAATTTTTTACTAAATCTCATACGGCGAGGTCTCGCCTTATGTTATTTAGTGATCTGGATTGATATTCTAATAATTAAAAAAATAAAAATAAAAAACCGTAATTTTTTATTACTTCCATTTTTACTTTATTTATTTATTCAATTTTTTTTAAAACGGAAAACACCTCGGTATTTTTTCCTTTTCATGTTATTAGTATTTATTTAATTTTTTTTAAATAAAAATACCCTAATCTTTTATTTCTCTTTGCAAGAACATTAAAACTTCATTATCCCTCACCAGCTCTCCCAGCGCTGCACCATCACCATCACCAACATTCGCTACTCTCTCAGACGCATACAGCAGCCCTCACTAACTCACAATAGCACTCAGCCTCCCACACATGCCACATACCCAATTGGAGCACACCCACGGCCCATTTTTCTTTTTTAAAGTTTTATTTTTACTATTTTTAATTATTTTATTTTTTCTCTTCATTCTTATTAATTACTTTTAATTAATCTTTCTTTTAGTTTAATTTCAATTATTATTAAGTTGTTTCTAATATTTCTTTTTTTTTAAGTAATTTTTGTTTAACTTGTTTAGTGTAATGGGGTGTTATAAGGTTACTACCAAGACTACAGCAAAAGGCAATTCACCGATAAATGCTAAATCTACTGAAAGCTTTGAAGTCGGTAACAAAAGGAAGCATGTGTGGATAATTTTCAGATACTCACAATTCAGGGGAGTCCTATATTTTGTGCTTTATTTTTCTGATTATCTTTATTGAGTTGTGAGTATCTTATGCATACATTAGGGATGATGTATGATTTAGGTGTGGGAGGAGTGAGTTTTCATTACGATAAACTTTGTGATTTGTGCTTGGACTCATGATATATTGATTCATATATTAATTATTCCTCATAATAGCTTCAAAATTTTCTGATTGTTGTTCACGAATAATTCTTAAATTAGGATGCATTTTTTGCTTAAGATCTAATGCATGAGAGAGACAAGCATGATTAGGGTTTCCATTAAAATTTTTCTAAGTATCTCATTGATTTTGTTGAATGAAAGTGTGCAAGACTTGATGCAATTTTTGACACCTATGTGAATTTTGAGCCTAAGAGCATTCATCACACATGTGCTCATATATATCTTTTTGTTGTGAGTTATCAAACATAGTTTGTCTATGCTAGAACTTGCTTTTGAATACATGTTAAGATCACATTTTTGATGAATTTGTGTATAAAGATGATGAGGGCATTTAGGAGATGAAATGTTTTTGACCTAAACAAGCCTACCTTAATCTTTATCCCTAGAAAAATAATTTGAGCCTTAACCTTTCTTTCTTGCATAGTAACCTTGTTACAAGCTGAATTGACCCTTTTTGTTGTTGATATCCTTAATAATTTTGAACCCTTAAATTGAAGGAATTGTATCGAGCTTATTTGCATAGGATTTTGACTATTTCCATGAAAAGTTAATTAGATGATTCAAGTTGTATTGTTTTAATTTTTATAGAATGGAGGAGAAGTAAAAACAAAAAAATAACGAAAATCTCCTCTTTGATATTTTTTGTTTAAAAAAAAGAATGAAAAAGAAAAAAAGAAAAAGAAAAAGAAAAAAGAGAAAAAAAGGAAAGGAAAAGACAAAGTGATTGAAAGAGATGTCATTTGAACCAAGTGAATTTTAAGTTGAAACTTGTGTGGATGAGTTTGTATGATTCCCTTCAATTTATTTAGCCAAAAAGTTCCTTTTGTCATACCTTACTTAAGCTAAGTTACAACCCTTACAAAACCCCTTTCATTTAAACATTAGGTTCATTTTGTTTAGTGGTGGAGATATGATTCTTGAGCAAGCTTATGGAAATAACTCGCTATGATTTGATTTGAGAGCTTAATAAACACTTTGAGCGTATTGAATAAAATCCTTGTGACGGTGTCAAGTCTTGTTCATTTGATTTTGATGGAATTGATGAGATGCTATGTTTTAACAATGTGTCTTATGAGTGTTTATTCTCTCAATTGTTATTTTATCTAAACCCTTAAATGTGAATTAGCTTTTGGATATTTTTAGATGACATGAAAGGAGATGAGAGGTTGTTGTGAAGATGACTAATGTATTGAATTGATGTATGCTTGGGGACAAGCATGAGTCTGGTGTTAGGGAATTTGATAAGATCTTATCTTGACATATTATTTGATATTATCTCCTTTGTTTTAGAATTATTTTGGTGCTTAAGTATGGAAATTAATATTTGTATTGTTTTAGGAGATGAAAAGTGGAGATTGCATTGAATTGAGACTCTATTGATGATAATGACAAATTTTGGATAAAGTAAAGAGATTGATGTAGTGGACAAGGCTGATCATTTGAAGAGTTAGAGTTTGACTGGAAGAAATTGCCTTATCCTTATCATGAAGGAGTTTGATTTTGAATTCATTTTAGATAGACTTCTTTATAAGTTAGAGTTAGATTGGGATTAGATTAGAAAACCTTATAAAAGGGACGTTTCTTACAACAGAATGAGGTTCTCGATTCTTACGTTTTTAGCAATTCTTAGTCTTTCTTTTATTTTTGTTATTGGAGCGAAATCTAAATGTGGCTAAACTCATCGTTCTGATTTAAGGGGATTCAATACTCTGATTGTAACTTTGTGAGGTTTTGTGTTTCAAACTTTTATTCACGTTTTAATTCAAGTATTTATTGTTTTGAGTTCTTATATTTCACGAATGATATATATTTGATTAATCTGACAATTTAATTTAATATTGATTATTCTATCTCTATCTATGAATTCAGTGACCCGTAATTGTTATGAAGGATTAGTACACGTAGCAAATATGTTATTTATGAATTTACATATTTAGCTTATGATAACCAAGAAAACTAAATTGAATAGTTGCAGCTATCTAGATTATTTAATTTAGGGTTTAGTCTTTTTCACGGAGCTTATTGCTATCAATTATTTTATATGGAATGCTATCACATCTAGTCAATGGATGATAAGTTTTGGTTTGGATGCTGTGTAATAGCCCAGACCACCCGCCCACAGATATTGTCCGCTTTGGGTTGCCCCTCGGGCCAAACCCCTCATCGTTTTGCTTTTTCCACCATTGGGAAGACGCGTCTAAGGGGAAGAGGTATCCATACCCTTATAAGGTGTACTTCTTTCTACTCTCCAACCGATGTGGGATCTCATAATCCACCCGCTTTAGGGTCAAGAGTCCTATGCTGGCACAACGGTTCGGGAACCAGGTCTGATACCATTTGTAACAACCCAGACCACCCCTCCACAGATATTGTCCGCTTTGGGTTGCCCCTCAGGTCAAATCCCTCAGGGTTTTGCTCTTCCCACCCTTAGAAAAACTCGTCTTATGGGGGAGAGGTATCCATACCTTTATAAGGCGTACTTCGTTTCCCTCTCCAATCGATGTGGGATCTCACAATCTCCAGCCCCCTTAGGGCCTAGCCTAGCTGGCACAACGGTTCAGGTACTGGCTCTGATACCATTTGTAACAGCCCAGACCACCCGCCCACAGATATTGTCCGCTTTGGGTTGCCCCTCGGGCCAAACCCCTCACGGTTTTACTCTTCCCACCTTTGGAAAGACGCATCTTGTGGGGGAGAGGTATCCATACCCTTATAAGGCGTACTTCGTTCCCCTCTCCAATCGATGCGGGATCTCACAATCTCCAGCCCCCCTAGGGCCCAACCCTTTTTAGGGCCTAGCTTAGCTGGCATAACGGTTCGAGTACCGGCTCTGATACCTTTTGTAACGGCCCAGACCACCCGCCCACAGATATTGTCCGTTTTGAGTTGTCCCTCGGGCCAAACCACTCACGATTTTATTCTTCCCACCCTTGGAAAGACGAGTCTTAGGGGGAGAGGTATCCATAACCTTATAAGGCGTACTTCGTTCTTCTCTTCAACCGATGTAGGATCTCACATGCTGGGTTTGAACCAATTAATTTAGAAAAATTTGAGACTTATTACGACTATCCTAATATGTTTCGGACTAACTACTTGAATCATGAAAAAGTTCCTTTTGAACCTATGATTAATGTTACAATTAGATGAGATCTTTCCCTTGAATTGGAGTTTGGTAATATTGGCTTTCTCGTATTTAAATTTAGTTGATATATATTTTTAGTTAATAAGTTTCTTAATCAAACCCCCCTTTATTTTATTACTTGAAATTAAGAAACTAATGTTCAATTCTCTAAGGATTCGACCTGGTTCCATGACTACTACAAAAGTTTGGAGAATCAGTATTATTTTAAGGGCTTCGACAACTTAACCAATATTTTAATTCAATTTGGTTCGGCTGTGGGTTCCGAAGCCCACATGGGATCTGGAGCTCACCGATCAAATTGGTATTGTCCCCTTTGGTG
>JAOQMQ010000009.1:5287489-5298107 GCA_027563845.1 Erythroxylum subrotundum | reverse complement strand
GTTTGATGTAAGAGAGGAAGGTAATGAATTCATAAGAATAATTCTTCTCTCCCAAATACTCTGAAATTTTAGTTTCGATTTTATAACAATTTAAAGCATTATGGCGTATTATTCCCAGTAAAAAAGCATGGCCCATGAGCCATGACCCCTTAATGCGATTCCTGATCACCAGTTTGCCTCGTTTTGAGGTTTAGGTCTCTAAGCACTACAATTGCCGACACCGTCAGAGTCAAAGTGCACGACTTTTTCGCACCCAAAAAAACTAAAAGTACACGTTTCTCTACTTAGTTATCAATAGGTCATGATGCAGCTGTTGAAGCCACCCCCGTACAATGACCACATCGCCCCGCCTTCTGGTTCCTGGGTCCAGGTTCTAGAAAGTAGAATAGTTTTAAGGAAAATAAGGCATGTGCTAATCGAAGCCACAAAAGTTGGCGGTGTCGACCGACGGTGGTGGTCATTAAAAGGAATTAGGCATCTAAGTTAGAAACGGCTTTCGCTTTTGAGGTGACAGACCGCCCACTGAAAAGCTGAAAATGAAAGGAAGCAAATAGAAACAGATAATGAATGCTAAGCATATACTTCTTTATTTTCCGTAATGGTGGGGTGGTCCTAGCTCGTTTGACATTTTCCATGTTTGTACCAATTAGAGTATTTTTTTCTTTTTCTAAAAGGAGAGCTTTTGGCTTTATTTTTGCCTTCTCATCATATATTTGTGGTGTCACAAACATTAAAAAGATGCTATCTTAAGATTTGCTCTCTCCCAACAATATTGTCTTACATTTTCATGATGGTGAGGTTTGGGAGAGTCCAGGATTGCTCGTATCATAGCTGTATGAGTATGAGCTTGTTGAAGCTAATCCTGAGCTAAATTGTATTAAAAATTTGTAAACTAGCATTCATATCGAGTGTCCCCGCACAAGGAGATGGACGGGCTTCTCTTTTAAGACCGTCTTTGGCGGGCACAGGAAGATGACCGTAACCAAAATCTTCTTTTTTTCAAAGTTTTATTTTTTTTTGGGAATCATGAGACATTTAGCAGGAGGCCTTCCTTGTTCGGAATCTTGTGGGCAACAAAACCAATTTCCCCCTTTTAAGTTGAATTAAGCATAACTGTCTGAAGTCTCTTCCCCACGATTCAAGGTCTAAATCTATCTTTTTCTTTACCTTTATTGACCACCTTTCCATTAATGTTGAATGGTCCTCACAAATTATTTAGGTTTGCTTGTCCATAGGATCATTCTTGTCTAAACATGTCTTCGGTAGTATCAAGAAATTTTTGGCTTAAAGGAATTCAAAGATGTTGTGTGAATATATACAATGAATGATATAACTTGAAAGTTGATGATGAGACTCTTCCTTTATGCAAGGGTAGAATAGTCCTTTGTTAAAAGATAGAATAGTCCGAAAACAACTTCTCTATTATGTAAGAGTAAGATTGCGTACTATCAAATTTTTCTAGATCTCACTTCACTGCGGAACTTCAAACTAAGTGTGATAATAATGATAAAATGAGATGAAACGGAGGTGTTCTCATTTAGATGAGCAAGAAAGGAAGGCAGTAGCTGGAGGGCATCAAGGAGACAGGAATAAATGAAGCAATGTCAAACATTTCAACGGCTAATAATGATTAATGTACAAACAAATAATTCGGTAGCGATATCCACCGCTCAAATCTCAAGGCAAAGAAGAAGAAGAAGAAGAAGAAGACCGTCAGAAGCATCTCAATCTCAGGAGTCGGGACAAATTCCCCTCATTTTAGAGAACAGCAAGTTTGGATCACTTGGTGATGTGTTTTCAAATGACAGGTTCATCTGTTTTGTTGCCCATTGCCCATCAATGGCACAAATGTAATTCAGCAAATGCCAGGGCCTTTGTGCTCGATAGGTCTATTTCTCTCCTTATTCTTTTCCCGTTCTGAATTCTTATACCCACTAAAATAAAACAAAAGATTCCAACTTTCCACCACTCATTGCTCATTCAATCCAAAGTTTGATCCCCAGACTGGTTGAATAGACCTTCCTCACATCCCGTCCAAAACTGGCCAGCACATTGTCCAATTATTCGCTTTATCCCTCTTATCACATCACTCATCCAATAATTCATATACAACTAACAGCATGCCACTGATGCATTTTTTTTTTCCCACATCCACTCCTGTTATCTGCTATCTTCAAATCCCCCTTTCCAAGTGTCTATTAATAAGAGCTTCCCTGGAGGATACACCGCTCTGACCCTTGGGTTAAATTGCATCAGAATTTATAAAAATTTGAAGGATAACACCTAAGGACTCAAATTTAGCAATTCTATATTTCCTGCCTTCGTTTTTATGCAACTTGTAACGGATCTCTTTCCCTAAACATACATTGATGATGAATGTAAACGCAACTACACCTTCATAATATGCTTTATTTATCATAATTATCTCTCAAGTATGTTGATTTTGTTACAATACCCCTTTCAAGTTCATTAACACGAATAAATATCCAAGATTAAAGAAGTTATTACCTTATGGTGCAAACTTCCTGACTTTTTACACGATGCAGTTCTTCAACATTTATAGCCATACAGCAGAAAGTCATCAACGGAGCTAAGCTTTAGCTATACCTTTAATTGGCATGGACAACTTCAACTGCTTAAAGGAAGCATACAGTGTTTGGTGGCAATAACTATTCCTGAGAGACTACTCCAAAAGGGCAGGTAGGAATCCTTTGAAGGACCACAATACCAGAGGTTACTGCTCCATTCAATATGGGCACGATATTCCCATTGCATATACATCAAAACATCTCTATACCACTTATTTATCGTGACCAGTACGCTAAGTATATAAGGTGAAAGTAATCTCTGGATCGGAGAAAGGAAGATCTAATATTTGTACTTCCAAGGAAACTTGAGTTTTTATCCAAAAAGACAAAGGTCATGGGGATTAAGTAAATGGAGCCTCTCCAGAAGAAATTACAAAAAGTTGCCAAGCTGTTCCAACTGAAAATGAGTGGGGATGCCACAGGCAGTGTGGAACGTGGAAAGGTAGAACATGGGATTAAAATTTCTACAAATGTTCTGTAGGGGACCAGAAAATGATGCCAAATAAAACTATTAGGTAAGACAAAATTGTTACTATAAAAATCCAGAAACATTATAGGAGAGAAAGGCATATACCCGAAAGAACTAATGAACAAGACGAGAGGAGTAAAATCTGTACGGAGATCATGGTGTATTTATTCACAAAGACTACTAACTCATGAACCTGAAATAGAAAATTCCCCGGAGGTAAAAGGATGGACGATGGAGACTGCTCAAATGCTGGAGTTCCACCAATGGGCGATCACAGAACAGGAAACAGATGCAGAATTTACATAAGGCTATTGCTGAACTTGATGATAGTACACAACTCATCTCATCATGCAGTATGAGTAAGATTAATTCCCTTATTCAGTCGTTCAAGAATGCCATTGGCCTTCCTCTTGGCCCTGGAAGTTCCATCTCGAGCCAGCTTTGAGATTGTTTCATACACTCTCTCCTCTTCCCTAATAACCTTCCACATGTTCCGATCATTAAAACAGATTGTATGAAGAATAGCAATGCAATTTTCCTTACTACGCTCGCAAGTGCTCTCTCTGATAATGCGAAGCAAGCAAGGGACACCTCCAAGTTCCCCTATTTCTTCAACAGCATGTTGATGACTAGAAAGCATTGCAAGAATAGCCAATAACTCATCAACATGGGCACCAATAATTATCTTCTCGACAATTACCTTAACTGCACCATCCCTCACAGCTCTTGCCTTGTTTTCATGCATGATACAAAGATTAAAAATTGCAGAAGCAGTATCTTTCATGGCCATAGGATGTCCCTCTTCCAAAAGGTCAATCAGTGGCCTTAGTGCACCAGATTTCCCAATAAGTGCCTTATTGGAATCAAGGGCGGATAATGTGAAAAGTGCAGCAGCAGCATTAGTTCTTGCTTCAATTGTTCCAGACCTTAATGTTTCCACAAGAAGTGGAATAACAACTGGCGTTTCGGCAACAAGTTTTTTGTTGTTATCGTGGATAGAAAGATTGAGTAGGGTCGTAATCACATCTTCTTGAAGCTCAGGATGAACTGCACTTCCAGACTTGCTTTCAGAGAGTGGATGCAGTAATTGTGGAATGGCATCAACAGACTCACTAAACAACGCCCGGAATGAGGGCATCCTCTTTGTCAACAATCGGAGCTCTTTAGCAGCTTCTTTCTGTTCAGGAAGCACTGAAGACATCTTTTGAAGCAGTGATAAGAAATGATCACGATCAGCTTCTGTCAACCCTTCCCCATTAACATAGTTGACAGAATCTGGCAGTTCTAAGCCCTGAATTTTGCACCATTGAAATATCATCTCCCTGACCAAGTGATTGGGCATAAGGACGGTGTGTGAGAGTACTTGTTGAGTTAGAGGACATGTCCTATTGCCAGCTTTCAGCCATTTCTGGATAAATGGTCTATCATAAGTCTGCACAATAAAACCAAACAAATGAAAAGCCAAATTAAATATAAAAAGGACTAATGAATGACTGAACTAACTACATACAAATACCCAGGAGAAAAACTGGACTATAAGAATTGGAACTGTTAAATTCTGGTCCTGTACTTAGATAGACGTTGAAAACGGTAAACATGACAGTACTTCCGAAAAACACAAGGAAATGGAGAAAATGTGGGAAGAAAACTCATATGGTAAGCGTTTTGGTAATCCAAATTCATTCAGTCAGACCAATTGCCATTTCCCAATGTTTGAGAGAGGTTAAAAGCAGCATCCAACACTTTAATTCCACCAACTACTCGATTTCAAATCTTTTTGACTCGTAATCCAATCCAACTAAACCCAGTAAAAGTCTTTAATGGCATTGTCACACGAAAAACCACATTCATCTTGTTTGGTTTCTGAGAAAAAAATCAGGGTGAGAAAGAAAAAAAAAAGCCCCTGCAACGCCAAATCGAGTAAAAGTTATAGTTTTTCATAAGTAAATTTTAAATTTGCGACAACCAAATTTGAAACCTTTCAGAAGGCCAACAGTAAAGTAATACAGAAGACTATATATTTTGAACAGTTGTGGTTGTTTCAACTGAAGCAACAAATTTTCTCTGACTTCTCTGAGTAACCAAACAGCGAAAAGAAAAGAAATCTAGAAACTAACCTGACCCGTAGACAAAATCACAGGATCTCTCATCAACTCCTTGGACAAAGGACACTTAAACTCCTCGGGACATGTCATCGCTTCCCTTAGTTCCAAAGACAGCGATCTCTTCCTCATCTTGAGTTCCTTCAGAGCATACAGAGTTTCTCTTGCCTGATCGATTGCTTCAACGGGGTAATCATCAACGTCGACAATAGTCCTCACTAGCTTCTGAAGCTCTCTTTTCAACTCCGTGGCCTTCGCCATGACCGGTGGATCGGAATCAAAAGCGCCGGTTTTGGCCATGTGACGGTGGGGTGAATCAGGGCCGTTGGATGAGAAGACTTTGTTGGATTATTATACAGAGATTATCTTAAAATCCTCAGGGCACTCTTGAAAAGGGAATGGGAGTGAGAAACGGAAAATTTCTCTACTTCATTTGCTTACATCTCCCCTCCTGTTTTGTTTTGTGCTCTCTCTCTCTAGTTCTTCTATTTACAGTGACTCTGAACTGAGAAGAAGCTGAATACACTCAAATATCTCTGTTTTCATGTAATCCGGAACCGTGTCGTAATAAGTTTTCTCTCTCACACACTTTTAATGGGCACAGGTTTTCCTCCCCACCAGAATGTCACGTTCTCATCAAAAATTTCCTCTCTTGTTTTCTTTTTTTTTTTTTAATTATACTAAAAAATCAGAGGGGTAAGTAATTATGTTCTTATTATGTTAAGAAAAAAAAGACCAAGAAAGGCACGCACATTTGGCTTTGTCATGGATCCCAAGTCGGACAATTATAAAGGCATTCAAGAATTTATAATAATGTGCAAACTTTCTCTTCTGGAGCTAGCTTTTGGGGGTGAGTTAGGCACTTTCTAATATAGTATCAGAGCCAGTTTGTCTCGATGGTTTGAGGCGGTATCCGGTTATGTCCATTTGCCTAATATATCCATCAGATGTCCAATCCTGCTCTGGACTGAGGGGGGTGTGTTAGGAATCCCACATCGGACAATTATAAAAGCATTCAAGAATTTATAATAATGTGCAAACCTCCTCCTCTGGAACTAACTTTTGGAGGTGAGTTAGACACTTTCTAACAAGCTTGACTTACAGAAGTTGAGTGGAGTTGTGAATACGTAACATATGTTTGTTCAGCACTTTATTTTTTACGAGTTAACTCGGTGTAAGTAAAGATTAATCTGATTACGGATTGTTTAAAAGTGCCTTATTAAAATTGGGACCCTTATGAGACATCTCATAGTTAAATAAAAAGAACATGCAATTTGCCCATTTGATATTTGAGTAAAGTAAGATAAACGAATTAACCTCACTCAAATATTTATAAATTGGTAAGACTAAAAGGAGATTACCCTATTAATCTTAATTTGTCACTTATAATAAGACTACCGACTTATCAAACTAATGTTCCCAAAATCACCCATTGGCTCTAATTAAGCATGTGTACACAGTCAAAAGCAGTGAAGATAGAAATAGTGACTTCAGATGGGGAAGCATGGGACCCCATGGTCCAACATGTACGCAATCACGGAATCTATGGCCTAAACAGCTGGCATGACGCGTAGGCTGAAGAGACTGCAATCCGGTGGTCTTCTGGTATTTGTTACCTCCTGGAACGGATTTCAAAGAGCCATGCATCTGGTCGACGTGGGTTTAAATTTGGTGCAATCCATTATCATCACACCTGTCACTCTGACGACGCAAAATGCGCTCTGTTGAGAGTTGAGACACGTTTCCTCGTCCTTTTTCTGCCATCTTTAACAAGTCACCTCGTCCAATAGTAAAACATATTTATTATCTTTTTAAATAAAACAAAGAAATAAATAATATGTGATGTAATTCGTAAATAATTCAAAATTCAATCAGAAAGAGTTTCTTTCAACCAAAGATCTAGATTTGGTGATTTCCGAATCATGGTTCGTGCCCTCTTTTACTCCCCTCGAATCTTCTGGCCGTGAACTCTGTACCAATTTTATCTCGAGTCTAAATCTTTTGTCTAATATTATGATATTTTATTGTGTCTAATAAATCTCAGCTATTTATTTATGTGAGTTCCGCATAGGTCCCGTGTAGGTCCCGCAAAATAAATGGCTGAGATTTCATGAGACAGAATAGGATAGAGTAATATTGGACAGAGGATCTGGACTCTCCTATCCCAACCTATCTCAACCATTTATTTATGTAAGAAATTATGGTTCGTGCCTTCTTTTACTTCCCTCAAATCCTCTAGCCGTAATCCTTATATCAGTCCTATCTCAACTCATCTCAATCATCCATTTATATGGGAAGAAAATTATGGTTCGTGCCTTCTTTTACTTCCCTCAAATCCTCTAGCCGTGAACTCTGTACCAATCCTATCCCAACTCATCTCAATCATCCATTTATGTGGGACTCTAGCCGTGAACTCTGTACCAATCCTATCCCAACTCATCTCAATCATCCATTTATGTGTCCCACATAAATAGATGATTGAGATGGATTGGGACATGGTTAATATAGGGTTCACGGGCCAAACATAAATGGATGATTGAAATGGATTGGGATAGGGTTAGTACAGGATTCACGGGCCAGAGAATCACCCCCCTCTTTTACTTAGAGTTGAAGTCTAATGCAGTATTATTAGGGCTGATCTTGGGCAAGGGGAGGGTCGGTATTTGCCTAGAGTCATCTTTATAAATGATAAACTAGGACATATTTTTATTCTCATAAAAAATAAAATGAAACAAAATAGAATCTATTTTTAATTTCACAAAAAAACAACAAAAAGAATCCATATTTTATTTATTTTTAATCCTTAAGAGGGCAAAAAAAATAAACAAAAATAATTTTTTTTAACTTGGCTCGGAGCCTATAAAATATTAAGAACGCCTGAGTATTATATTAGCAACGTTATTTTGTTATTTTGATAGAAATAAACCGATCAAACATGATAACGCATCAACCCTAAAGTGCCCACCAGTTAAGTGCAAAATTCGAATGCTATGAGTCTACTTTGGACGCGTAGAGAGGAATGATAGCATTAATGGACGAATCAAAGGTGAGGTTGAAGGATTATCAGATTGAGTAAGTCCCGATTGAAGGAGAGAAATACAAAGTCAAACATTATCTTAGAAATCGAAATCGAATCTAATGATGAAGGTTCTTGAAACCTTCCTTAATTACTCCCTTTAAAGAAGTGATTTGCCGTCATATCTATCATATACCCTTTAAGAATACTTATAAGACAAGTTTTGTTAAAGTGATTCTATGAATTCTTTTCTACCCACAACCCATAAAAAAAAAAAAAAAAGTGATTGTATTAATCGTCAAAATTAAAGCACTCATTAACACACTTCTTCTTTTGTTAAGTGGAAGGAGGGCATCTTGACCTATCAAACTGTTTACCGTCCGCCGAGATGGGTCCATGCATGTGTTAATACCTTCAATATTGATTAATGTCTATATCCTTTTGATGACTTACGAAAGATCAAGTGTGGGAAATGTGAAACGAACTCTTAGGTGAAACGCAATTTTTTTAAAAAATGTTTTTAACCTTACCCTTATAATGTTAAACTTCATCCGCTCTTCTTCTTCATTAGCTAATAATTAGTATCAGAGCTTTGAGTGCAGTCTTACACTACAAAAAAATGGGTGTTTAGCTACAAAATTTACTGACAAAATGTGAAGATTTTCTGTCAGTAAGCGAATTTACTGACGGAAATTACCAATCACATGAGTTGTCGGAGAAATGATCATCGGTAATCTTTAGCGACAAAATATAAATATTCTATCGGTAATTTACTGACGATCATTTTTTTCTCCGTCAGTAAATATTATTGACGGACAAAGTATTGAAAATCCGTTAGAACATTTAGCGATGATAAGTTGTATTTTGTCAGTAAATTTAGCGATGGTCAAGTTGTCAAAGTTCCGTCGGAAAATTTAGCGACGACGATAACTTTAATACTAAATTTACCAACGAATATGATAATTATGTAGAAATTAAATATCAATAATAAGATTACCAATCAAAATTAAATTTACAACTTAAATGTATGAAAAAAAAACAATATTGGTACATTTACCGACGAAATGTTCTTATTCCGTCAATAGTTTATTTAATTTTGATTTGTAATCTTGTGATTGATATATAATTTCTACATTTATTTGGTGATAATATATTGAATTTTTCTTCATTTAAATTTTATAAATAGTAATTTGAATGATAATATAAAATAAAAATTATCTTAATTGGTAATAAAAAAGATTATTATCTACAATAATAAACATGTAATTCATACAAAATGACTTGAGACTAGCAAAACTACGCTATGTGGTTGGTGAAGGCGGATGGTCTAACTGGTGCGATGAGCTGCTGCCCCTCCCCTTCAACTCATCCATCTGATTACGAAGCTGGGTGTGTACTCCATCAACTGTTGCAACTGAGTTGCCAGCATTTGTACTGTGCTCTCAAGCTGAGCAACTCTCTCATTGGATGCTGACTGCCTACTAGATGCAACTGTACTGGACGTAGAGGATTGAGCATAGCATGTGATCGCAAATGAACCTAAGCCGAAGATCCTTCTACGACGGTCCCTACCACCCACTCCATTAAGATATCCCTGACTCTTATCAATAGCTTCAGAGTGCTGAAACTATCGTTGAATGCTTTCTTGTATTTGGTCCTATCAGGAGGCAATGTTTATGTTAATAAGTGATAATTATTAAGAATTAATATTAAAGCATAAATTTCACATACATTAAGTTCCTTACATTGGGTGTTGACGAAGGTCACATCATTATGCTTCTTAGTATGGGTATGCAAAAAGAGCTGACAGGGTGTAGGCTTCCTACCCATAGACTTTTCTAACATCAAAATAAAATGTTATAAATGAACTACAATTTTAAAAAATTTCGGTAGAGTTTCATCTATTTTTATAATATTTACCCACTGTTAAACAAAAAAAGTAACTAAAAAACACAGTCATATATGGCACCATATATTTATAACATTATCATTTTCCATAATACACATATATTTTCATTCCAAAATTCACACATCAAATTAAATTGAAATACATCAACGTGAAAAAATCAAAATATAAATGTAAAGTGTAGATACTTATAAGTTTCTTTGCATGCTTCTGGTAGGCAATATATCCTCCAGTATCTACGGGAAGACTCTCTACCCTAATCCTCCATGTCTGTTGGCAGAATTGCGTTTTGAAATGGACATTGCCTCAGGTGATGTCCAATACTGCTGCCAATGACTAGGGGTGAGCATTCGGGCTAATCAGGCCAAATTTTCACTGTTCGGGTAAAGCCCGAATTACCCAAAAATTTTTCCATCTTACCCGGCCCGAACCCAAAATTTCATTACCCGAACTTACCCGGCCCGAAATTTTGTTTGGTTCTCTTTCAAAAATTACACAAAATAACTAAATACTTGAATTACATTCTCATATCTCATT
>JAOQMQ010000009.1:5275536-5286406 GCA_027563845.1 Erythroxylum subrotundum | reverse complement strand
ATGTTTGATATTTTACATGCAATTTATGATTGATGAGACAAATAAAGTTGAAATCCCTCGTTAAAATATTAAGTATGCATTAAGAACGCGATTGTTGCCTTGTTATGGTCATGACATGTTGCTAGATGTCAATCTTGACTTATGATTATAAATTATTTAATTAAAGAATTAAAGATAAATGAAAAGAAGTTTTAATTTTTCTAATTCTAATTATGAATTAGAATTATAATTTATAGTCATTGCCAATATATTAAGAACCTAATGGGTTACACATTAAAGAGCAACTTGTGAAGAAAAAAATCAATTTAATTAAGTTTGACTTAATTATAAAGTTTGAGAAACTTTAGGGATCAAATATAAGATATTTATTTTTATTAAAATTAAGTTAATTATAATTAGAGTATGAATTTAATCATAATTAAGGAATTTAATTTTAATAAAATTACAAAACTACCCTAATGATTTTTCTATTAATATGAAGAAAAGAAAAATGAGCTAGCACTCTTACATTCTTCCTCTCAAAGTGTTGAGAAGTTATTCTGTGGATACCATTGGAGCCTAGACGCTTGAACAGCTCATGGTTGATAAATCGGAAAAGTTTTAAAGGATTTTCAACGGGAACACGAACAAGATACGATTTCTTATGATTTGTATTTTTTTTATTTAAGTTAATCAATTATCGGGATCCGCTCAGAATTCGTAAAAGGTTTTGTTTTCTGCTATGCCCATGATTAGATCACGGTTGGATTCTATCAATTTTGGTGTTAGTTTGTATGAACTTGGTTGTATACGACAAGAGAGTATCGTGTAGTGGAATTCTGTCTAGGGCTTGCTTGAGTCAGTCACATTGCTTGAGTCATAAATTAGACTGCCGACCTCCAAATTGTGTGATTTCAGTTGCGTATGAAACCTAAGACATAGAGCTAAATATGTATAGAAGGGTCTCTGACTTAATTATGGCTTTATGACCTTGAAAATTGAGATCTAAAAAGGTGACCTGATAAACTGCCCCTATTTCGGAGCAGCTTGTGATATTTTGCCTATATCTCATGATTTAGAAGTCCAAATCGTCTTATTGTTAGTGATATAGAAACTATAGACAGAGGAAAATTGTTCTAGAAGACCTTGAAACCCAGTTCTAACGTTTTCTATGTGCATATTAAGCAACAAGTAGTGGTATGAATGGAGAGAGTGTCTATCACGACCATGACATTGTTTTTATTTCCAATTTCTACCGCATCTTATCTGAACCTTTATGAATGTGTATGAAAATTTTCAAACATCTAGAACTAAATAAAATAGGACTTACCATATGTGAATTGGGTGATTGAACATTGGAATTTAAGATTCAGCATAATGCATTCCAAGGAAAACTTACATGTACATAAATGATTTGTTTGCGTATGTATTGCTCATATGTGTATAGTATGATTATATAAGTGTGATTTTGACACCCTTCTAATGCTGATTAGTTATGAATTGCATGTATGAACACAAATATAGATTTTATGACTTGAAATATATACCATATGATTTGTTAATATATGAATTGTGAAATTTGCAAATGGTTAAAGGAAATGTTATACTTCTTAGTCTATTGTCTTGATTGTGGATAGATAGGCATGCCTATAAGGTTGTAGTGTAGCTGTTACAGTTTGACACTATCTGTCCATAGTTTGATACCTTCGGGTATCCACAGTTTGATACTTTCAGGTATTCACAGTTTGATACCTTTGGGTATCTACAGTTTGATATCTTCGGATATCCACAACACCTGTTATCCACACCCACAGAAGATGTGCAAGCTTAACACATAAAGGAAACTTAACAGTCATAAATAAGAAATACAACATGACAGCATTCATAATTGGTATTGATGAGCATTTGTATTGGTTGTAATGATGTGCAATTATATAGATAATTTGTATCATATCAATATTTGGCTTATCAATATGCATTTTCGGTATATGGATAATATGTTGAAGCTTATTTGCATTATGTACTTTGCTTAAGTATGCCATCATTATTTACATGAGCATTGAATATCAATGTTTGGTTCATAAGTGTGAATTTATGGCATACGAGTTGTGATATTTCTGAATATGTGTACTTGGAGGATGATTACTAAGAGTGGTTATCCAAACTAAGTGTTTTCCCCACTAAACTTTCAAGCTTAGCATAGGTGTTAATCTGTGTAAGTCCAAGTCATAAGAGTAAGGTACAGGGAACATCTATAGGGACCAAGGCCAACAGATAGAAAAAAGTACTTTCGGAATGTGTGTTTTAGTTATAGATGATTGCATATATAATGAAGAAAGGAAATTGTATGTTTTTTCCGATTACCATATAAATGTAAAGATGTATTACTACTGTTAAATAATAATGTTAAGCATTGGGGAGTTTTGTAATGTGTATATGTATAGCATTAAATAAAATTGCATACCTTGAATGAGTGTACAGGAATTTGGTTGCTATATGTGTGGATGGTTGTAGATTCCATATAGGAGGTGTTACACATCCTGTGTTTTTTCAGGCATTAGCTCGCAGAACCATTCCTCGTATAATCTAAAGGAATTATTATGTATTTTATTTGTGAACAACAATAACAAACCCATATATGTCTCATTCATAAACATCTATGAAGGCAAATTATAAGGAGTAATTATGATTGACCATGATGAATATTATTTCCCGGATTGACCAAAAGGTTGGAATCTATCTGTTGACAATCCCAACCTAACATTTCGACTTTCAGCTGCAAACTCATAATGGACGTTATTGAAATGTTTCATGCCAGTGCATTCGATTGATAACTCATTATTCCATCTTCCTATTCATGTTCATTATGCCATCTCATATGAGATGCAGTAACATCAGAGGCATATAGTCTTTGAAGTCTCGGAGTTAGCAGGAAATAATACATTCGCTTCCAAGGCACTAATTTATGTTTCATAGTACACTTTCTAGGTTTGAACCTATATTGACCACAAAATTTACACTCTTGTAATTCTACATCATCTCCCCAAAACAACATACATCCCAATTTGCAACAATCAATTTTTTCAACTGGCAAACCAAGACCCTTAATAAGTTTCTTCCTATTGTAAAAATTATCAACCATTGTATAATCAGAAGGCAATGATTCATTATACCAATCAAGAATTTTATCAAAACTTCAAACAAAGATATATCCTTCAGACTTTATAATCCAATATTCGAACAATTGAAGACAATTGAGTCATCGTCTCATAATTTGGCCATAATTCTTGATCAACTGATTATAGTAAGTCAAAAAACTGTTTTGCATATAGGTTTGATTCTTTTTCAAGATTTTCTATATTTTTCTGAAAGGTATAACCGACTGTATCATAAACCAATGGGATGTAAAGATTTTCAGTTGCACCTACATTATTTGTTCTAAACCTAGTCCCCCTTTAAAACTCATCCACATTTATTGATAAGTTTTCTTCATTACCCCTTGAAGTGCTATAAATCAATGGCTCCCAATATTGTTTCCACTCAAAATAATTTGAAACAAACCATTTTCTTAACAAATGGAGATTTACTTCATCAATAAGAAAAAAACGAATATGTTTGCAATTTTTACATGGACGTTTGATCTTTGGGCCATCCATATATGCAAGTAGAAGACATGTATAGTGAACAAAAGCTTTAGCTCCCTCAACAAACTCAGGATTAATGAAACCATCAGGTGTTAATCGTCTATACATCCAAGTTCTATCAACATTATTCATTTCTGCAAAACTGTTATTTAAAAAGTGAGAATTAATCACATTAAAGTTTAAGTAATCATGTTTGAATTAATCACCTATAAGCTGATTTCCAAAGTTTGATTTTAAATAAGCACTATGGTATATGACACTGTTTTCACCTGTGAATCGAGAAAGCAAGTTCTCGCTGTGACTCCTAGGCTAGTGGAATTTTTCACTGATAAGCCTCATGGGAACTGCATCACAGGTTTCAAGCCTATATACCATCCTATGGGTTTATTAAGCCTCAAATGATTGCGAATTTTTTGTAACTATACAACTTACTACTTTAATTTTTTGATTCAAGTTCATACACTAAGTTCAAATTAAAAGAGACACTAAGGTACATGACATTGTTACACCAAATGAATCGAGAAAACAAGTTCTTGTTATGACTCCTAAGCTCGTGGAATTTTTCACCGATAAGCTTTAAGGGAGTTACATCATGAGTTTCCAACCTATATACCATCTAAAGGTTTATTATGCATCAAATCATTGTGAATTTTCAGTAACTATACAACTTACTACTTCTTTAATTTTTTGATTCAAGTTCATACACTAAGTTCGAATTAAAAGAGACACTAAGGTACGTGACATTGTTACACTATATGAATTGAGAAAGCAAGTTTTCGCTGTGACTTCTAGGCTCGTGGAATTTTTCACCGATAAGCCTCATGGGAGCTGCATCACGGGTTTCCAACTGATATACCATCCTAGGGGTTTATTACTCCTTAAATCATTAAGAATTTTCTGTAATTATACAACTTCTACTTCTTTAATTTTCTGATTCAAGTTCGTACACTAAGTTTGAATTAAAAAAGACACTAAGGTACGTGGC
Source organism: Erythroxylum subrotundum (assembly GCA_027563845.1). Lineage (NCBI taxonomy): Eukaryota > Viridiplantae > Streptophyta > Magnoliopsida > Malpighiales > Erythroxylaceae > Erythroxylum > Erythroxylum subrotundum. The sequence continues at coordinate 5,281,798 of JAOQMQ010000009.1, read as the reverse complement.
ATTGTTACACCATATGAATCGAGAAAGCAAGTTCTCGTTGTGACTCCTAGGCTCGTGGAATTTTTTACTGATAAGCCTCATGAGAGCTGCATCATAAGTTTCCAGCCTATATACCATCTTAGGGGTTTATTATGCCTCAAATCATTGTGAATTTTCTGTAACTATACAACTTACTACGTCTTTAGTTTTTTGATTCAAGTTCATACACTAAGTTCGAATTAAAAGAGACACGAAGGTACGTGGCATTGTTACACCATATGAATTGAGAAATCAAGTTCTCGCTATGACTCCTAGGCTCGTGGAATTTTTCATCGATAAGCCTCATGGGAGCTGCATCACGGGTTTCCAGCATATATACCATCATAAGGGTGTATTATGCCTCAAATCATTATGAATTTTCTGTAACTAAACAACTTACTACTTCTTTAATTTTTTAATTCAAGTTCGTCCACTAAGTTTGAATTAAAAAAAGACACTAAGGTACATGGCATTGTTACACCATATGAATCGAGAAAGTAAGTTTTAGCTGTGACTCCTAGGCTCGTGGAATTTTTCACCGATAAGCCTCATGGGAGCTGCATTATGGGTTTCTAGCCTATATACTGTCTTAGGGGTTCATTATGCATTAGATCATCTATAAGATCTCAAACTCATTTAACATACAGTAAATACTAATGTAATTATACATATAATCATCAATGATTCAAACAAAACCCAAACATAAATATTTAGGCTATTAAAGAAGAACATAAAAGCTCATCAATGATTATAAGAATATTCTATACAACAACACAAAACCAATACCTCCTTTACATTCATACAAAAGCCAAACACAAATATTCGTACTATTAAGCAACACATATGGTAAATATTAGTTGAATGACTCACCTGGATGGCAGAACAACTACAGACTACAAAGAAGAAGAATGAGCGACGTTCTTCAACACAAAATAGGGCCTGCGAAAAAGAATATTTCTATTTTAATATAATACACTTGTTCAATAGTTTTGTATTTATATCTATTACATACAACGCCAAATTTCTCTATAAGCATTAACACTTGAAGCTCTTACAATCAATTATCGGTATAATGTCAACAAAAGCATATGATATATACCAACACAAGCAGAACACTTCTAGTATGTGATATAAACGTAAAAAAGAGATAAACATAATGATTTTACTACTTCTTTTGTTGCCTTGGGAATTCTCTTACATAAGTGATAGAATAAATGGATCACAAAACTTTATCATTATATTCCATACTAAAATAAACCAAAACTTGCCATAAGACGTATGCATATAATCTCTAACCAATATTTTGTCATGTTAGGCATAATGTAATGGAATTTATATTACAACATACAGTTCAAATAGCATGCTTCATTAGTGCTCCAAACAAGTTCTTCTTTATACCATTTTCCTTATGACTAAAGTCGACTATCATAATCTACCTTACTTTTATTAAAATGCAATAACACCACCAATGCTTATTCTAAATGGAAGGATCAGAAACAATGAAGAAAAATATATTCAACTCCATTCATTATCTAAACTATTATTTCATGCATCAATGCTAATATAAATAAATAAAATACAATTACCAATCTAGTTTTGAATGCATCAACGGAAATATCCAAATCATTGCCAATATGCGTTGCATATATGAAAACAGTACGTAAGAAATTAATAGATGATAAGGATAAGGTTTTGTCCACATTTTTCTTCAGTATTTAGTTTACATTTGTGTAAGAAGATTACATCAATTTTAATGCATCAATGGATAGTACAATGTATTAGTTTCAATATAGGAATTAAGGCAATTCTATTATATAATTTCATAAATTGGACTGATTTAATATTATTTCATTAAATCAAAGAAAGTAAGAGATGTTTTAGATTCAGTTTTGATGGTTGAGTGAGGGGTGATGATGACGTTAGATTGGTAGGACGTTTATTCAAGTGATATAAGCCTTACATTGTTCTATCCAAACCAATTATATTCCAAGTTTTTAGGTTCTATATCTAGTGAAAATTTGATTATAATTAGAAAAAATAATGAGATGAGATCCTCTTATCAATTTGGTAATAGATAACATATTTTGAAAATGTTAGTAAGGTTAAGAGCTCAAAAAATAGTTTAAAAACAGAAACAAAGTAAAAAAAAAATGAAAAGTGAGTTTTTATGTAAAATAAAATAGTATGGGAGTTGCTTATCTACCGTACTTTTTCTCTATAAGAAAGATAGATAATAGAAAATGTGCATTGATTACAGGTTTATAATCAATATAACATTAAAGTATCACCATCCCATTCTTAAGTTAGATAATATGCTAGATGAGTTTTATAGGTCTAATATCTTTATGAAAACTGATTTAAATTATAGATACTGTCAAATTAAGATCAGGGAAGGGCGTGAGTGTTAAACTAAATTCAAAATACAAAATGACTTTATGAATGTTTAGTAATGCCATTTGAAATCACAAATGCACCAAGTACTTTTATAAGATTAATTAATTATATTTCACATGCATTCATTAGAAGTTTATTGTTTTGTATTTTGATGTCATTTTGGTGTACAGTAGGGATTTTGATGAACATATGTCATTTATAACACACAAACTCAAATAACACACAAAATCAAACACACAATACTCAAACCAACGTTCATACATAAGCGTTTAAATGAAGACTTGAACTAATCACAATGGCCTGTCAACAATTAGGAATTTCACTCATACAAGTAAAACTAGGGACATATAACCATTTGAAAAAAACTTCAAGAAGAGTTTGTTTTTATGATTACATGTTGATCATATGGATTCTAAGTAACATAATTCATAACATGTGATGCCCTAACCAATCAGTCTAAATACATATAAAGATCACCTTCCAACCTTGTCCAAAACCATATATATATAAGAATAAAGAAACGAGATAAGATTGAAGCACTCATAAGTAGTTAATAAATAATAGAGAAATAACAATCAGTAGAGCATCTCACCTATCATAGAATTGTTATTATCTTAATATTGGTATGAGTCAGGAAACACTTTAACTCCCTACATAAAAAAAAAAGAGAGGATAGACATATAAATAAGAAGGTGTAAAATCATGAAACAAAGGAAGCAATTATGCACCTATAATAAAGATAAAAGGTAAATAGTAAATTTATATGCTAGATTATATAAAGTAAAATAAAAGCCTTAAATAATGGGGTCTTGCATGGTATGTTCAAAGGACAACAAGGTTTGAGACCAGGTGATCCCATATCCCCTACTTTGTTCATTCTGTGTTTGGAGTAGCTTTCTAGGTTGCTTAAGATGAGAACCAAAAACTCTCATTTTAACTATCACCTAAAGTGTAATAAACTTGGTATTACACACATTGCCTTTGCTGATGATCTTATGTTGTTCTCAAGAGGGGATTTTATGTCTATTAAAATTCTTATGGATGTTCTTAGAGATTTGGAAGGGGTGTCAGGATTAAAGGTTAACCCTTCCAAATCTAATATGTATCTTACAGGAGTATATGGTAGAGACTGGGTGGATATCATGGAATTGGTTGATTTTCCATTAGGAGAATTTCCAGTTCGTTATTTGGGCATTCCATTGGCTCTGTTGAAAGTTTCAATGGCCTAATTCTCCTCTCTAATCGAGACTATTGAGGGTTATATTAATAATTGGAATGCTAAAACACTCTTATATATTGGACGACTTAAGTTGATTAGGTCAATAATATAAGGAGTACAATCATTCTGGCTCTAAGCGTTTCTAATACCTATCACCATCTTGAACATAATCACCTCTATGTGCAGGTTGTTCTTGTGGGGAGCGAAACATTATAAGGTTGCCTGGGATGATATTTGTTTGCCAAAGAAAGAAGGTGGCTTGGGTTTAAAAAATTGTAGAGTTTGGAATGCTGTGTTATTATCAAAGGTTCTTTGGAATATTCATTCCAAAGCTGACACTCTTTGGGTTTGATGGATACATAAGGTTTTTTAAGGGGGAAATCTGCTTGGGATTGGAAACCATCGAATAGAGTTTCACATTTGATGAAGAAGTTTGCCTTTATAAGAGATTCTTTGATGGAGAAGCTTGGTTGAAGGGAAATTGTGGTGTGGGGACTTCAGAAGATGTGCATAAATGAAAGACTATCATCAAGGAAGGTGTATGAGTTATTACGTATGAAGCAGATAAAAAGACCATGGATGTCATTCATTTGGAAGAACTACATTCCTCCAAAGTTCTCCTTTATTAGTTGGCTTGGTTTGCATAATAGATTGCCAACCAAAGATAATTTGATGTTTCTAGACATAGATAGAACATATAGTTTATGTGGAGTTGAGCAGGAGACAGTGGTCCATTGTTTTTTAGATGTTCATTTTCAGGTACAATCTGGGATACAGTTCGAGGATGGCTTGGATTAGCACAGGGGATGTCTACATTGACTAGTGCTATTAAATGGATTTGTGAAGACTACACTAAAGCACAATTGAGAGGCAAGGCTGCAAGACTGGTGTTTTATTGCACCATCTACATTTTGTGGAAGACAAAAAATGCAGTTATTTTAGACTTTACTTCTTTTACGTGCTTTAATGTAGTATTTAAGATAAAGACTATGATTTATAAGATTTTGTATAGAATGTATCCTGAAACTTTGATCACTCTTTGATTTTATTGTTGTCATTGGACTATTTTGATGTTTTGATTTATTTCTTTTGGTCGGGGTATGCCCTAATGACCTTGTACATAATTTTTTTGGTTTAATACTAATTTACCATTCATGAAAAAGCCTTAAATAATATATATTTTTTACTTTTTCTTTGGTTGATCTAACATCATAAAAACCTTATCAAAAGTTACGCAAGAACCAAAAGTAATGAAGCGACAAAAAATAGAGAAAGAATGGTAAGCGTATTTTTTTTGTATTTCTTATCATAATCTGTTTTATTAAGAATATTCCTAACAACTACATTTTTTCACTGTATCTCAACTATTTTCTCTTCGAATTTCACTTGCCTATCATAGTCAACTATTGAGATAAAACAAATATTAATTGTGAAATAGTAGGTATTTGAATGGAAAATAGTTAGGTAATTGATAATTGATACTTGATAAAAGATATTGTGATAAGTTAATGGAAAATGTTAGGTATTTGAGAGTGGAAGGGATAAGAAAGCTAAAATGTAAGAGAAAACTTAAATTAAACACTAAAATGGATAGACATGTCACATCCATCTCAAAAAATAACAAATGGAAGAGACAGTGAGTTAATATATACTACAGGAAAAAGATAATTCATCAAATAGTTTAAACTAAAATAGGCGGCTTAATGGAAGTGGTAACTTTTAATCTACGTAATAACTGTTTATTCTAAAATATGGTTATAGTAGTCATTTATCATTATATCTAAGTGAATAAAAAGAGTATTATTAATACGTATGAAGAGTACCATCATAACTTATAAAGAATACCCTCTATACAAAGTATACCATAATTCAATGTAAAAAAATATCATCATGCCATACAAATAAGTTATATCTTTACTTTAATATGTCAATACCACAATTGAGTGTAAACAACACCGTAATAATATATAAAGAATGTCATGAATTTATACAAATTATACCATGAGTCTATATAAAAAACACCATTACACTATATAAATAAGTACCACCTTTACTTTAATATATTAATACCACAACTGAGTACAAAGAATACCATCATAATTTATAAAGATTACTATGACTCTATATAAATTATACTACAAATTGATATAAGAAATATCATCATAATATGTAAATGAGTACTGTCTTTACTTTAAAATTTTTTAATACTATAACTAGGTGTAATGAACACCATAACAACATATAAAGATACATTGACTCCATACATTCTACACTATAATTATCTATAAAAATATCATCGCACTATACAAATAAGTATCACTATTACTTTAATGTGTCAAAAACATAATAGAGTAGTAAGAATATCATCACAACATATAAAGAATAACACGACACCATATAAACTATACAATAACTCCATAGAAAAGATATCATTACACTATACAAATAAGTATCAACTTTAGTTTAATATGTTTATACTATAATTAAGTATAAATAGTTTCAACATAATATATAGAGAATACCATCACCATACAAATTATATCATAACTCTATATGTTGGACCCCGAATCATTTTGCAAGCTAAGATTAGTAAATAGGAATTTTGGATGATTAATTATGAGTAAAGAAATC
>JAOQMQ010000009.1:5131648-5147940 GCA_027563845.1 Erythroxylum subrotundum | reverse complement strand
GCTTTAATTTCATCTAATCATGCTTAATTAAACTAATCATGCTTAATTAACATAAAAAAAAATTTCGGGGCTAACAATTTCAAACTCATTTTTAATAAGATTTTCAAAACTCATGCATAAATCTTTTGAAGTCGCACCGAAAATAATATCATCAACGTAAATTTGCACTATAATAAAATCTTTCTTAATACTCTTCCTAAAGAGTGTTTTGTCTACCTGACCTCTTCTAAAACCACTCTCAATAAGAAAGGTACTTAGACGATCATACTAAGCTCTAGGAGCTTCAAGCTATATAAAGCCTTATGAAGTCTATAGACATGATCCAAATACTTCACATCCTCGAAACCCGGAGGCTGCTTAACATAAACTTCTTCGTGTATAAAACCATTCAAAAAAGCACTCTTTGCGTCCATTTGAAAGAGCTTTATATCATGGCACACCGCATATGCAAGCAGTATCCTAATGGCTTCAAGTCTTGCTACTGGAGCATAAGTCTCGTTATAGTCTATTCCTTCTTGCTGATTATAGCCTTGTGCTACTAATCTCGCCTTATTCCGACTTACTCTCCCTGATTCGTCTAGCTTATTTTTAAATACCTATCTAGTTCCTATGATGGATTTCTTCTAGGGTTTAGAAACTAAGGACCAAACTTTATTCCTAGTGAATTGATTTAGCTCCTCTTGCATAGCTAATATCCACGCTTCATCTTGCAAAGCTTCCTCAATCTTCTTAGGCTCTATTTCAGAAACAAATGCCACATTAGCTTTTCTTCTGAATTTGGACCTTGTTCGAACTCCTTCAGAGGTCTCTCCTATAATTAACTCTTCGGGATGAGAACTCTTATATGTCCAATCTCTTTTCATCTCAAGAGTCTTTAGAATATCCTCATTCTTGTCTAACTGAGTTTCTGATAATGGAGCTTCTTTAATATCACCTGAAGGCATTGAAGGGGTTTCATCATCCGAATCAACTTCCTTACTGGGTTGGGAGCTATCATTAAACTTGACATGGATAGTTTCCTCAACTGTCTTAGAAGAAAGGTTGTAAACCCTAAAAGCCTTCGATGATTGAGACTAGCCTAGAAATATTCCAGAACAGGTTTTTTTGAATCGAATTTATCCAACATCTCTTTTGTGTTCAGTATAGAGCACTTGCAACCAAATGGATGAAAGTAAGATATATTCGGTCTCCTTCCATTCCATAACTCATAAGGAGTTTTCTTCACAAGGGTCGCAACAGTATCCTATTTTGAATGTAGCATGCTGTATTCACAGCTTCTGCCCAGAAGTACTTAGGAAGATTCATCTCGCATAGCATAGTTCTTGCCATCTCCTGAATTGTCATGTTCTTCCTTTCAACAACTCCATTCTACTGTGGGATCCTGGGAGCAGAGAAGTTGTGGAAGATTCCATTCTCCTCACAGAATACTCTAAACTTCTCATTCTCAAACTCTCCACCATGATCACTCCTTATACTGGCTATCGACATTCCTTTTTCATTCTGTAACTTTTTAGAAAGGGTCCTAAAACACTTAAAAGACTCATCTTTGTGTGACAAAAATAGTATCCAACAAAATCTAGTAAAATCATCAACAATGACAAGTCCATACTTCTTTCCGCCAAGACTTATTGTCCTCGTAGGACCAAATAAATCCATATGTAACAACTCTAGAGGTCTAGAAGATGTTACGACATTTTTAGAAGAAAACGATGTTTTGACTTGTTTTCCTTTATGACAACTTTCACAAAAGAAATCCTTGTTAAAACTTATTTTTGGTAAGCCTCTTACCAAATCATGCTTCACTAACTTTGAAATATGTTTAAAACTGACATGACCTAACTTTTTATGCCAGATCAGTCTTTCTTCTTCAGTTGATAGAAAACACGAAATATTTTGTTTTTGAAAATCTTCTAAATCAATTTTGTAACGGTTATTTCATCTTTTGGCAGAAAAGAATATAGACCCATCTTTGTTTCTGACTTCATAAAGATTTTGATTGAACGTAACTTCAAAACCAAAATCACACAATTGACTGACACTAATCAAGTTGTGTTTCAGACCATCAACAAGCAGTATGTTATCAATGCATGCAAAGGAATCTTTACCGATTTTACCGATTCCGATGATCTTGCCTTGCTGGTTGTCTCCAAAAGTTACCGATCCTCCCTTCTTATACTGAAGATCTAGGAACATAGACCTTCTTCCCATGATGTGACGCGAGCATCCACTGTCTAAATACCAATGGTGCTTGCTGCCTCTTCCAAGGAAGGATATCTGCAGGAGATATTATTTTATTCTTAGGTACCCAAATTTTCTTGGGTCCTTTGGGGTTAGTATAATGCACAGAATGATAATGATGCATTTGATAAGATGATTGATGGACATATGATTGATGAAACTTCTTTTTCTGAAAGGGTGACTTCCTTTTTTGTTGAGGCTTATTCTCCATAAACCCTAATCCGGTTTTATCACTCGGATGTGTACACTTCCCTAATATATCATTCATTTTTCTCGTGCTTTCAGTGAAAGTTGCTAGATCAGCTGAAAGACTATTGATCCTAAGCTTCAGCTGATTGATCTCTTCGGATCTATCTACAGCTCCCTTTTTCTTAATTTCCTCTACTTGTTTTTTTAAACAAATATTCTCTCTCTCTACCTCTTGTGTGTTTTTCAAATTTTGCACATACTTCTTCTTCAACAGTTTGTACTGTTTCAGAATAGCATGAGAATCTTCTAGCAGTTCAGAATATGCATCTTGCAAATCATTATATTTAGAGGTTACCTCCTCATCACTTTCCTCTTCGGCTACTAAGCATATGTTTGCATGTTCTGATGACTCGGAGCTTGTATCTGATTCGGACGAATCTAGATCCTCCCATGTTGCCATCATGCTTTTCTTGCCTTCTCTACTCTTCTTTTGTTTTCTCTTCAGCATCGAACACTCGGACTTGTAATGTCCTGGCTTGTTGCACTCGTAACATATGATGGATGTCTTCTCTATCTTCCCATCATCTTTTGCGTTCTTTTTGAAGGTTGGATTTTCTTTGGTCTTCTTCTTCCACATCCGTCTGATCTTCCTTGAAATGAAGGATAGCTCATCATCGTCTTCACTCGACTCTTGTTCTGACTCATTGGAATCATCGTTCTTCGCTTCTTCTATCTTCAGCACTTTCGTTGATGAATTCCTCTTCCTTTGAGTCTTGTGATTTCTTTGTCCAGCCTTCAGTGGTATCGACTTGTCCAGTCTGGGGTTGTCTTCATCATCGAGCTCAACTTCATGTATCTTCAGCGATCCAAGCAATTTGTCAAGCTTTAATACACTCAAATCCTTGGCTTCTTATACAACAGTCACCTTCGGTCTCCACCTCTTTGGTAGACTTCTTAGAATCTTACGAACGTGATCTTAGTTATCGTAGGTCCTCCCAAGGGCTTTTAATCCATTGATAATTGTTTGAAATCTTCCAAACATTTGATTGATGGACTCTTCATCTTTCATCTTGAAAAGCTCGTACTAATGCACAAGAATACTTATCTTGGATTCTTTGACTTGGTTCGTCCCTTCGTGTGCGATGGATAATGTGTCCCACATCTCCTTTGTAGTATCGAATCCGTGGACTTTGTCATACTCTCTTCTGCTCAGGGCACAACTCAGGAAAAATTTTGCTTTCGAATTAATTTGGAATCTCGCCTTTTGATCAGCCATCCATCTGATTCGTGGAATTGGATTTCCTTCTTCATCCGTCGGTGTGTATGGTCCATTCTCGATTATGTCCCAAAGGCCAATATGAGTAGATTCGATGAACAACCGCATCCTATCTTTCCAGTAGTGATAGTCTTCTCCGTTGAACGCCGGAGGTCTAGTGACTGAGGCACCTTCCGCAATATATGTATGTGATTCCGCCATAATCTTTAATCCACACTTCGTTACAGTGATCCTTGGACACCAAGCTCTGATACCAATTGAAGTGAATCATACGTTAAAACAATACTTAATAATGATATACAGATGCAAAAGAAGGGGGGGGGGGTTGAATTGTGTAATCTTTTCGTTAATCCCCTTATAAAAAAAACGTTCGTTAAAAGAAACTTGTTCTTTTTACCAAAACTACTAAATATCAAAGTTATAGAAAGTTTTAGAAAACTTGTATAAAACAGTAAACTCTGAAATTGAAAAATAAGAGAGATTGAGGGTTGAGAGATTTCGACACAGTAATTTTTATACTGGTTCACCCCAAACCGTGGGCTACGTCTAGTCCTCAGATGTCTTTCTGAGATTTCACTATCTCTCAAAACTTTACAAGTATTCTTTGTTTCCGAGCCTCTTCAGGTCTCCTACAGTCAGTATTCTTTCACATTTAGCCTCTTCAGGCTATCTGTACTACTTTCAACTGAAAGGTTTTTAGAGCTTTGTTACAGGAAAGAAATAGCTCTAGATATTTCGCACAATAATCTCTCAATAATCGCTAAGCTCGTGAACTTTGATAGCTTGTCTAATCTTTCTAACTTTTGCAATCTTCGACTCTAACTTGTATATATAGCCTTCGTCTTCAACTACCTCTTGATAACTGCTTCTTGATTCTTTAAAGAAACGGTTATTCAGTTGAGTTCTGTAACTAACTCAAACTAATGCGTTTACGATTCTTCCGTCTGCTTTTCTTGTGTCTGTAATTTGCGTCTGCTTTCTTTCGTCTGCTTTTTATCGTCTGTATTTTGCGTCTGCTTTCTATTTTTGGCTTCCGTCTGCTTTTCTAATTTTGGCTTCCATCTGCTTTTTATATCGTCTGCTTTTCTCTTGCGCTTCCATCTGCTTTTCATTTAAGCTTTCGTCTTCTTTTCTAATTTTGGCTTCCGTCTGCTTTTCTAATTTTGGCTTCCGTCTGCTTTTTGTATCGTCTACTTTTCGCTTGCGCTTCTGTCTGCTTTTCATTTGCGTCTACTTTTCACTTAAGCTTTCGTCTGCTTTTCATTTTAGCTTCACTATTTGTTTTTCATCAAAATCATTTAGTGAAGTCATTCTGACTTAACACAATCAACATTCAATACCTTTAAAAACTGAGAGATCTAATGGTAGACTTATAAAATGTGTTTAACTAAAATATATCTATGAGTACACTCAACACCATTCATGATCTTGCCATTCCACAACTTTGCATATCATTTCATTTCTCCACCACTAGAGGTCACATGCAAAATCGTGAATCAAAGGAATGTAATATGAAGTGTAAAAAGTCAAAGGAATGTAATATAAAGTGTAAAAACCAACATTTACTCACAATTGTGTACATCAACTATGATGAATGCAAAAATGATGTTTCACCGCTCAAACTCAAGCTCTCACACACAAACCACATGAAGCATATATCACTCACAAAAATTGATCATAAATAAGATTTGGTAACCATAAGAGTGACAATTGAAAGCAACATCCCCCTCATAGTCAACATACTTAAGTAACCCATTTAATACAACTTTATGAGGAAAGACTAATCACAAACAAATTTTCAACACATACTTCCTCCTTTCTACATTTACTTAACCATTTTTTCTTTTTTTTTTTCCTTTTTCTTTCCTTTCCTTTCCTTTTCTTTTACTTTTCTCTTTTCTTTCTTTCTTTTTTTTTTCTCTTATGAAAATTAAAAGAAACTACATCAACATGAAAATTTTAATGATAAGACATAAAATAGCATCCCAACATTATAACTAACCCACACATATGTAGCCCCCACACTTATTCTTTTATATATCTATAAACTCAACAATTAACAAATGTTCCAGTAGCTTTAAGGTTTGGGAAGGACATTTGGTTAGGGTTAAAGCATGTAATATGTAACATCCCATTTCCATACTAAGGGTTAGAACCCTAAAATACGATACATATGAGATATCAACGAGAGATTAGAAAAGTGAATTTCATGCTCATGCATAATGTTAGCATACACACATATGAACTGGAATATTGAACACATTACAATGATTTGTTCATGCACTCATTTGACATATTCCGGGTATAAATGATTATTTTCATGTGATTATGAAATGGATAGTGAATCTTTTTTCCTTAAAAATTGATCTGGTGAATTAAATTAATGATATAGAATTTTTGGTGAAGTTTGTGAATTTTATGAGAATTAAGGGTATTTTTGGATAGGAAAAATGCCAAGTGGAAGAATAATTGATTAATGGTAGTAAAAATAAGAGTTAAATGATTGTGGAAAAATTTTATATATGACTTTGGGATTTATTGACAAATGTTATTGAAAATTGAGAGACAATTGGAATAGATATTAGAGTTGATTGGACTAGTTTAATAAGAGAACCTAATTTAAGCTCATAGGAATTGGACATGTGACAAGTGATAAGTGATAAGTGGCAGTTGCCAAGCCTAGTCTTTATTCCTATGGTTAGAATTGAAAGACAATTTAATTGCCTGAATCTTGCTTACTTCTCCTTCTTCTTCGTGACTTTCTTTGCCTTCTACAAGCTTCTTCACTTCCACGAATTTTCTCACCCATCCAAGTTGAAGCTTGGTTTCACTTTTCATTTGTTACTACTATTTCGTTGTCTTTTTCATTGCTTACTTAAGACCCTACCTTATCACCCTTGAATGAAGATTCATAAGTGAGAGAAGAAAGCTAGGGTTAAAAGAAAATGTGAAGAGTTTGAGGATCTTGAAGCTTAAGCAAGTAGGTCTTAAACGCTACTATTTGTTGAATGAAGCATTTTTTTTATGATAGTTAATAGTTAAATGAATATAAACTAGTGATAGGTATATGCTGAAACGTGAATGAGAAAACCTGGGTATATTTATCTCTTGCTTTTGCACATATGATGATGATCAATAGTTCATAAGTCGTTGTTATGATGATTTGAGTTGTAATGATTGCTAAAGATGGTGTGTGATGCACTCATATTTTCTTATCTTTTTATACTTTTACACTTAGTTTTTATTCTCATTTGATGTCTAAATCACGTGGCTTACATTGATTTTATCATTTCAAGTGTTTTAGGTGTCAAGTGAAGAAAATCATGCTAAGGAGGAAGATTTAGGACTTTTTTTTAGAAATCTTCATTTCTCCCAATCTACATGTTCGTTGACCGTCTAGATTGTCCTGGATCCATTTCTTGCAGTGGTGAACAAGAATCTTCCATAATGTAGAAATCCTAGTTGAAGTAGGATTCCTTGTAGGATTAGGATTTCTGCAACTTTGGTCACCTTAGTGTATTTTGACCTCCTCACTTTGAAAATGACATCTAAATGGTGTGAAAAGAGTGCAAAAAAATTTGATAGGTAAATGGGTGTTCATGCTCTATTTTTACTCTTGATATACGTGAATCTCTGTGGGTGTTTAGAGATGAACTGAAATGAATATAAAGTTAAGGAAAAAGGATTAGGTGAGGTTGTGATGTAGAGAGGATTAAAATGATAAGTTTAAGATGAAGTGAAGGTGTTCATGGAGAGGAAAAGAATGCAGAAAAGATGAAAAAGTGCAGCAATGAAGAAATGTAGAAAATGATGAATATGCGTAAATGATGTCCTATTTTTGATGTCTGTGTTTAATCATAGATTTTGATTTGTTTTTTTTTTATCAAGTTGAGATGAAATGGAAGTAGAAATGAAGAGGAAATAGTGAGGACATTAGTTAGAAATGATAGATTAAGCAAAAGAGAGAAAGAGGAAACAAAAATCTGCAGTTTCGTATGAATATGCAGGACGTTGGAGTTGCACGATCGTTGGAAGAAATTAGGAAAAGCACGATCGTGAAAATGAAGTGAGATATGGAAAAGCACGATCGTGCTCAAGTATGATGTTGGCCCCCGAATTTTTTTCAATGAAGTTAAGCATGATTTATATAATTTTTGAGGTTTACATAGATTAATTAATTTAGAGTTATTTAATTATGTCAAAGTAGTAGGATTTATTGCATGGTTTAATGAAATTAAAGTGTTAAAGTTATAAGAATGTTCAAGGGTATTTGTGGCAAGACACTTAAGGATGAAAGTTATAAGGCTTTAAAGAAAGGACAAAATGGACTTTTTTAATCATTAAGGGCATAATTGGAAGAATAAGTGTTTTCTTGCTTTTAAAGGAAGAAGAGAAACATGAATTGAGTGAGAGAAGAGAGAAAAACGAAAATAAAAGAGAGGAGAGGAGAAAAAAGAAGAGAAAATAAGCTAGGTTTCAGTTTTTCTTAGCCTTCAAGAGAGATTTTGAGGTAGTTCAAGAAGAGAAAAAGGTAGAGGAAGAAAAGAGTTTTCATTAGAGCCAAGAAACTCTTCATTTGGTGAAGATTTAAGGTAAAAGCATTTTTAATCCTTTGGATTTTGGAAGGGGTTTCGGTTCATGAAGCTTGGGAAATGCATAGGTTTAGGTATTCTAAGATCAATTTTAGTGAATGTACTTTATGGGTTCTCTAATTTGAATTCCTATTGAATGGAAATTTTGTGTTTGATAAAGGGAATCAAGGAAAGGAAAGAGGAGCAAGAGGAGAGGCATCTTTGAGCAAGTATTAACCAAGGAAACCAAGGCAGGTACATGTTTATAATAGAGTAAATAAGCCATTAATATTTTTTTAATAAAGGAAGTTTAATGATTTCAATTGCATCATAAGTGTTGCATTTATTGCTTCTTGAATGAATTGAGAAATTGCTATATGTTTGTTATATGTGGGATTGCGTTAGTACGTTCTATTCAAGGCTACACAGAACCCTTAGCAGAAATGTGTTAGTACGTTTTGTTTTTGGATCCATCCAAACCATTCTGATGTATTTATGTGCTTATGATATGTTAACAAGTTTGATGCATACATAATTTGTAGTTTGTGAATTTTTGGTTAAGAATTTGAGAACGATACATTTTGTGAATTCAATTAGAACTTTGTATTGACAAATGCACATTTCAAAGGTTTTGCTTATTTTTCCGTTATAAACTGTTACTCACGAGCTTTTAAGCTCACCCCCACCCTTCCTTATCTCCAAGTGATGAGGAAGAGATCGAGTGAGTGAGAGAGTCAAGGCTTCGCTCTGAATTCTGCATGTTTTGTATTTTAAGCTAATTTTTGTAAAGTAAGACTTTAGATGCATTTCGAGAATTATTGAGTTATGTATCGTTTGTATTTTGGATTTTGATACTGATATTGTAATGTGGCTTAGATTGCTATTAAAGCTTTGTAAAACTCTTATCTTTTGTTGTTAATGAAATATGAATTGTGTATGGATGATGTTGACTTGGAATGAGGTATACTTGAAGAAGTTATCAACTTGAGATGATGATTTTAGAATATGAATTGTTGATATATATACACACACACACATACATACATAAGTAAGATGTTAGGGAAAAGAAAGATAAGAATTATGAATGATGAGATGTTTAGTTGAATGTGATGAGTCATATGAGTTGAAATTTGAGAGTTTAATGAAATTAATTTGGTAGTTGAATGGTTAAGAAGTGATATTGCATTACAAGAAGTGAATTTGGGACAATTTTCAAATCTTTCATAAGGGTAAAATTTGTATTATGACTTCAGGGGAAAACTGTATTAATCTAGGTTAAATTGGACAAAGTTATCTTCTTGGAAGTTGTAGATTATCTTTCTAGCTTTCCAATGATATATAGTATGAAATTTGTGGATATTTGAGTTGAGAAATATGATCATTAGAAGTTTGTGATGCTGCATAGTATGGACATTTGGGACAGCTGCATTGATTGGAAATTTTGACCCTTTTGGAGGTAAAATATGTTGGCCCCTGAAATTTTTTTCATTGAAGTTAAGCATGATTAAATAAATTATGAGGTTTATAGGATTAATTTTTGGAGCTATTTAATTTTGTCAATGTTAAGGGTAGAAATGGAAGACAAAATGTTGTCTTGTTACTTTAAGAAGGGAAAAACGTGATTTGAAGGAGAGAAGAGTGGAAAAACGAAAATAGAAGAGAGAAAGAAGAGAGTTTCAGTGGAGAGGAGAGAGAAGAAGGAAAGATAGTTAGGGTTTCATTATTTCTTGGTTTTAAGAGAGATTTTGAGGTTATTCAAGAAGGGAAAAAGGTAGAGGAAGAGAAGAGCTTCCATATGAACCAAAGATCTCTTCATTTGGTTAAGAATCAAGGGGATCAAAAGAGGCAAGAGGAACAAGAAGAGAGGCACATTTCCAAAAAGAACTCGATTTATGCCCGAACTATATTGATCATTATTCTTTGAGTTGCCTCTCAATATTTATGGCTATGTGTACCATATCCTCTAGTTCCATATAATGTTGCAACTCTACCATATTTGTAATTTCCTGATTTAAGCTATGCACAAGTCGTGCCATGGTTGCCTCTCAGTCCTCCTCTACATTAGCCTTAATCATAGCTATATCTATATCCTTGTGGTATTCCTCCATACTCTTACATCCTTAGGTTTGGCCTTGCAACTGCTAGTACAGGTCCCTATAGTAATGAGATGGAATGAATCTTCTCCTCATAATAGCCTTCATCTCCTCCCAAGTTTCAATTGGCCTCTCACGAATTCATCTCCTAGTCAAAACAAGTTAATCCCATCAAACAATAACATAGTCAATAAACTCAACAACAAGTTTTAACGTTTTCATTTCGGAGTACTTATGTCAATTAAAGAACAACTCCACTTTCTTCTCCCACTCTAAGTGTGCATCAGGATCATTATTTCCCGAAAATGGTGGGATCTTCATTTTAATTTTTCCTAATTTTTTATCATAATGATCTATCGTTTGCCCCCTTCGACCACCTCTATCTTGATCAAATCGATTATTAGCCTCTCCCACATTAAAATCATCACTATCATCTTCCTCTTTATGTTTAACATGGTATTATCACGGTCTATGCACAATTGGAACTTCACAAACTTGATTACTTTACAAAGCATCAATGGCAGCATCATGTCTTTCCATCTTGTCCAAGATTTCACCAAATCTATCCTATACGACACTCAAAGTGTTGATGTAAAGTTCTTTGTTCAAATGTCTCTCATATCCTTCCTTCTTTAGCCATTATAGCAATCTAACAAAGAATGAATTTGCAAAGAAAGAAACCTCACAAATGTTTCACTTAATAGGTGTTTCACGCTTTAAAGGCTTTTAACTAGAATGTAATCACTTTTTCCTTTTACCACTCAAAGAAAAGATATCAATTTCGTATTTCAGATAGGAATAAGCAAATCAAGTACTTACCTTTTTTATTAACTTAAAGTTGCCCTCTTTTGCAAAAATTGAGCCTCCACTATTTTCTTCTTCTTCTTCTTCTTCTTCTTTTCATCTGTTCTTTCTATTTACAAATCACAACTGAGGCTATCAAACGAAGTGAGAAGGAACATATATGAAATAATAAGAAAGAGCAATCAATTTAGAAAAATAACAAGATAACTAAATTTGCAAAGATTAAAAAGGAATTAAGAGAAGAAGATTACAACAAAAAAACTAGATTTGCAAGATTTGCATCATTTGAGAAAGAAAGAAACAAAAGCAACAAGAAACATAAATGGAATAAAGCAATCATATTTGCAAGATTTGCAAAGTTTGAGAAAGAAACAAACAAAAGCATCAAGAAATGTGAACGAAAGAAAACAACCAGATTTACAAGATTTGGATAGTTTGAGAAAGAAAGAAACAAAAGAAACAAAAAAAAGAGAAACAAAATAAGTAATACGTTCCAAAATAATTTAGGATAACCCAAGATCTAATACCAACTGAGGTGAACCTCGTAAATCGAGATCTATGAGCCCATGAACAAGTTGTTGAAAGGAATTTCCAGGAAAGCTAAATCAGTTTGTTTTCACAAAAAAATGTTGACCAATGTTTAGAGAAAAACGAACCAAAGTTATAAAAGAAGGATATTGACGCCACACTCTAAAAAGGAAGAGATTGAGAGTGATAAGTCAGATGAATGACACAAGGAATAACCTTGATAAGTTTCAAGTTTAATGAAGAACCAACAAAGTGCTAACCTCACCAATTTCATAAAAATTCCAATATGAATTCTTGTACAAAATATGAAGTTTATATAGGCTAAAGAAAAACCTAATCATTTATATAGGCTAAAGAAAAACCTAATCAATCTTCTAGCAATGATTTATTCCTAAAAATAAGGAAATCCCTAAGATTTAGAAAAGCATTTTCAAAACTGATTCCTAAAGCCAATATAGCAAGTGGACTTTTAGGCACGAACCAGCCAGAGATCCGCTGAAGTCATCAAAATAACATAGTCTTCTAATTAGGCTAAATAAACAACTAATTAGGCCTATTTAATGCATGAATTAAGGTGACAGGGCTTATTGATCTCTCCAAACCCTAATTAGCTTCTATTGTTGCTTGTTTAGCTCAAACATTTTCAATTAGTCCATTAATAGCTTCCTTCATCCTTTTAGCTTTAGCTCGAGTTATTAGACCTCCACTAATGATCATTGAAATATGTTGAACCAAATTACACCATCCTTACATTTCCTTAGTTGGGTTTTCATCACATTTCTTAATCTCAATTATATGAAATCATATGTTGAACTAATATCCAAACATATTAATTTAAGAATTTAAACACATAATAAAATCACAATCAAATTTAATTAAATAAAAATATCAAATCACAAGTTCCATCCTAACTTATGGTTTCTCTTACCTAGGCATACAAAAATTTAGTTCATAAACATAAAAAAACATAAGCAAAGTTTATAAGAAGAATTAAAAAGAAAAAATCCATTTTATATAACCTTTTCTTTAATATGATCCCCTGAACTTTGCTTCCTAACTTTAAATCTATCTTTTGCTATCTCTAATTAGCCTTCATAATTGCCTTTTATATTATGAAATTAATGTTTCTGGAGTGGACATGGTCAGTTATGAAGTAAATTACTTGTTAATATAGAAATCACGTATAATATGTAAAATACACAAGAAGGGGGTTGAATTGTGTAAAATCTTCACAAATATTAATCTTTAGAAATTTCTTGGATTTCTTTACAATTTCAAATGATCACAAAAACAATTTACTTAAGTCGATGAGTAATGTAATCGCAAAATTATTTTCTACTCTTCTAACAACAAGAAAATTAAAAGATAAGAGTTAGAGAATAGACGCCACGATTTTATACTGGTTCACCCTTAACCTTGGGCTACGTCCAGTCCTCAGTGTTTGTTTGAGATTTCACTATACTATTCAACATTACAAGTATTTTTTTCTACACTTGCAGAGCCTCTTCAGGTCTCTCTCACAAGGTATTCTTTATCTACTTTCTTAGCCTCTCCAGGCTCTAGCCTTTCTTTCTCTCGGAAAGATATTGTTTGAGCTTCATGTTACAGATGTATTCGCTCTCTTTCTTTCGCACTTGAATACAGAGTTTCTCTAAGTATTGTACAATCAGATTTTCTTTCTTGTAAAAAATTGTTATTTATTTTACGACTCAAATTGATATTTTTAGCCTAAGTCTTGAACTGAGTTCTTGAGAAACTACTTCTTGAATCTTCTAGAAACCGTTATTAGTTGAGTCCTGTAACTGACTCCAACTAACTAATTGACATTCTAGAATAGTTTCCTTTTCTATCTTTTGGTACTATACTTCTTCTGGTGTGTCTTCGTCTGTTTTCATGCTTCTTCTGGTGTCATGTGTATCTTCTAGCGATGACTTGTATCTTCTAGCGATGACGTGTATTCGTGTTACTAACATTTTTCTTCACACTTAACAAACTTATCAAAACAACACACACACTTCTAAGATTATTATTATTTGATTGTCATCAAAATCAATAGAAGTGAAGTCTTCTTGACTTAACAATCTCCCCCTTTTTGATGATAAAAAATAATCATAATACTAAAGAGTAGCAAACCAGTAGCAGCAAAACCAATCAGACCTCTGATTATCAAAGCGTTCATGGTGGTGTGGGCACCATCCTTTTCTGATGCTTGGCACGAAGCTTTTTCGTAGTTTAAGTTGCTAGTCTGAGTTCATCTTTTCCACTATGATGTTCAAGCTATCTCAGAAGAGGAAAGATAATGGAAGGGTAGCCGAGGAAATGAAATGGATTGAAGAGGTAAACGTTTTAGCTTATTTTCATGAGATATTTAAGTAAGAACTCAAGCGGACTCGATCAACCTATAATGAAGAAAGCAGGTTCCTGTTCCTTAAATAGTTTAAGAGTGGGAACACTTTATTAGCTAACTCTAGCTATAGCAGCAAGGGGCGAAGCGGTATTCTAGTGAAATACAGAAGTGAATGTTCGACGAAATCAAATAGGTTGTTGTGAAAGAAGAAATTCCTTCCTAGCAATTGAATCAACTCTTGGTGATGACTGCAATTCAATGAGAAAACCGTACCGTAGGCTAGGATCTGAAGGTTTGAGTTCTTTGTTCCTGATTCTTTCTTAGAAGTTGTTCCCTACTACTGGAAGGAAGCTCATCCTGTACTATAATTAGTAGCTAGGAAAACTCGATCAAAGAACTGAGACCCAACTTTCTTCCTCAATGAAAGTTCTGAAAGCAGAATCGATTGAAAGTGATATTCTCATTAGCAGAGAGAAAAGTGGGATTTGACATTAAACCTTGAAGGTTGTTAATAATTTTAAGCCTGCGAAGCACACGAAGTCGCTCTTCTTCATTCGCAATTCTATTTTTAACTCCAAGCACGTGTTCTTTCTTCATTCTTTCAAGTGTTTCTAACTTCAATAGATTTTCTAAAATTCCAGAAACTGGTTTAGAAGCTAAAAGGGGGACCAACAGAGGAAACGATTGTCTCATGACAACTCGTGTTATAGTTACCGATTCTGCACAGAAAGCTAGGTAATGCGCGGACGCGGGATAAAAGAAAGTAGGGTAGGAGCAAAGGAGTGGAGAATTACTCTAAAATGGAAAATAACACACCCGAACCTAGTTGGCTGAATACTGACTCAGCTCTGTCATTAGTTGAGAAGAGATGGGAAAGGGGGTAAGCCGCTGACATCCAGAGTGACCTCAGAAAATGAAGAGAAAATTAGAAATGAAATTGCACTGCAACATAAGTAAGTAGAATGTCATCATTTTCCCTGTAATATAATGGAACCTTCTTGGCTGACACAAAGAAGACAGCCGCCTAAACTAGGAACTGGTTCATCTCCCGAGCCAATAGATATTATTTCACTAGAAAAATGGAGTTCATCTAAGAAGACTGTTGGTTGCAGGTGGAGACTTTTCTTTGGCCCCCAAAAATGCAAAGGCGGCCAATAAGGCTATTACTTTCACATCTCCTTCTCTCTAGATAGAGATAGAAAGAGACCCGGTCGAAGAGTAGAATCATCTAGGGGGTTATTAGGAATCAATAGTCATTGTATGGCCATACGAGTTATAACTTGCCGGAAGGAGGAGATATCAATGAAAGAGCTACTAGTTGGAAAGAAAAGGACGAGACCCCCTTTCGTCCATTTCTATTGCCCATTTATTTTGGTCATGCCTTTTCTTCCTCTTATTTGGTTATTGGATTGTTATTTATCTGGCTATATATAAAAATCATCAGTATATGCTATATGAAAGAACGAATGAATTTATTAGTAGAACATGGATTTGTATAAAAAAATGTATTACCGATTTCACACTAGCAAGACAGGATCTCGCATATTTTTTAAAGATTGGCTTTCTGATAGCGAGTTTTGGAATTTTTAGTGTCTGTTATAAGCTAATGTTCCCAACAATGGAAAAGGATCATTTCGGAAATCCAATCCAGGTTATTGCCCAGCTTTCCTGCGTCTTGTTAAACTTGAAATACCCTTTAAAACCAGAAAGGATAAGACACATTCTAAATCTGTGCCATTCTTTTCAGCGTTCTAAGTAGTCTCTTTTTGCAAGGAATTTCTTTAAAAATCCTTTCTTTTTTTTTTCTCTTCTTAAATTTCGTAGTAATCTTACTTTTCCCTTTAGATTACGCCCACTTATTCATCTTTTTAAGATATATGCTTGGTCAAGGGCTAGCTAAGTGGGGCTTTCACCTAACCCAGTTCGGCACGCCTACTTCCAGGGGTCATTCACCCGACCAAAATCCCTACTCAATCCTTGTCCTCCAATTAGGAGAGGCTAATAATCAATCGTATCAAATGCTATTCCCCGCACATCCATCGGAGAGAGGAACTATCCGAGCCAACTCCTCGATTCAAAAAGAGCTCGGAGATATGAGAAGAATGAGAGGTTAGCAATGTACGAACATTTTCCAAGCGAGCCATGGGAGCCTAGTGTTAAGTCAAAATAACCTTAATAATGATTTTGATGATAAACCAAAAGCAGACGAATGAAAAGCAGACGAATAATAAGCAGACGAATGAAAA
>JAOQMQ010000009.1:5110300-5120300 GCA_027563845.1 Erythroxylum subrotundum | reverse complement strand
AACCATATCTGAACGACAGTGCCCTACAAAATGACCAGATACTGTTCTCATGAAGTTTCCTTCCCCATCTTGGCATACAACCCCATATCCATATAGACATCACTCCACAAAAGTTGCATCATCAAAAAAGTTGCATCATCAACAAAGTTGCATCATCATCAAAAGTTGGGCCTCATCTCTCAGCCCGTCCACTACCCCACTCCCCTCAACTGGACAGGATGGCATGGGTCTGTTCATATTGGCTTGTTGCCAATCATTAATATAGCCTAAAGCCATGCGATACAGAGCAAAAGAGGAGTACCTTTTGGCCGCCCAAAGTCAATCGTTACATGCCTGCCATAGTTTTGAAGCTAATGAGCACCATTGAATCACCCGTACCGTCGGTTCCCTCTCACACACTTTCGAAAACCACTGGTTAAAACCCACCCCCACTGACACAATACTGTCACCTCCCCAACGAGCCCACACAGACCGAGCCTCCATACAAAAAATAAGAGCATGATCAACATCCTCCGCTTCCCCGCAATGGACATAGTTAACGCAGATATTCATATGTCACTGTACCAGCTTGCAACACGTGGGTAGAATGCCTCACAAAGCTCTCCACATGAAATTTTTAAGCTTAGGAGGCATGGTTAGTTTCCATAACTTCCCCCAAAAATCCCCTTCTATTCGCCCGTGCACCCTTCCTGCGTAATTCAGACTTAACTGATAGCCTGACTTTGTTGTATAACGTCCATCACGAGAATAATGCCAAATACGACAATCATCATGGTGTCTCCTCCCCACCGGGATGGTCAGGATGATTCGAATATCCTCAGTTGAGAATAACTCCTGCATCATATCCAGATTCTAGCCCCTCCCATTCGGAAGAAACAAGTCCTTCATCATCAAGGTACCCAACGTGGCATCATCCCCTATAATACAAAAGTCCCCACTCTCCTTAAGAAGCCAAGGATCATCTAGCACCCGAATGTCTCTCTCATTCCCAACAGACCAACGAAAATCATGCTTCACCACCTCGCACGATTAGAAAATACCTCTCCAAGTGAAGCTTGGATTAGACCCCAATCTAGCTGACAAAACATTCCCCCCGAAAAATATTTGGCTTTATAAATCCGATACAAAAGAGTATCAGTATGACGAAGAAGTTGCCCTACCTGCTTTCCAAGAAAGTGCAATATTAAAGCAGCGTAGTTCTCGAAAGCCTAAGCCACCTTCCTCCTTCCGAACACACATACGCTCCCATGAGAGCCAATGAATGTTCCTCCACCCATCCAACTTAAATCGATGCAATTCCAACATAGATAGAATTTAAAGCTTTAGACAAATTTATGGGTACAAGATACGATGATTTGTTTGATTTCTTAAAACCTGTATCATTTGACATTCTTAAAAAATGTATCCATATTTTATTAGATATATATATACACGTCCCTTGTGTAAAAATTTGATTCCGAAAGGATTGCATGTTACACTGTATTTAATTAAGTGGATACGAATAGAGGAATGAGAAACTTTTAAAAAGACAAATGAAGGCACTAAATTTCAAGACAAGCAACGGTATAACTTGAGAATTAAATTTAAAAGCTCTGTTCATTTCCACGATCAAATATAATGCAGCGGCCAGCGTGATTAGCGCGTGAGAGAAAGCTGACCACACCGACCTGGACCTGTCCTGTCCTGTCCTGTCCAGTGTTTAGTCTAAGGATTGCGTTCTTCACATTTCTAATTTGGGCGATCTGATTCAGTCACATTCCCTATTCTCACTCTGTCACAATCACACAATCCAGAAACCCAGCAATACACACAGAGAGGAAGAGACATAGAGATCTGATCAGACCCAGTGTGCCATTTTCTTGGATTTCTATGAGTCCAGTAGCTCAAAACTACGAGTTTCAAGAATGGTGGAACAAACACCGAGAGTTTCTGGAACAGCCCGACGCCAACGCATTCTTAACAGTCGACATCCGGAGCCCCGTCGCCGATCGCGCCGTCGACAAGGGCCGCACCCGCAGCGCCCGTCAGCTCTCCTGGCTGTGTATCCTCAAATTCCAGCAACTAGCGTCCTCCTTCGCGTGGCTCACAAACTCCTCCGTCAACCTCCTCCGCACCGCCAGTCGGAGGATCGCGAGTCCTATCTCTCCCTCTGATGCATCATCTTCTCGGCTTTACAGAGCTATCCGATTCTTCTTAGTGCTGGTGATTCTGTTGCTTTGTTTCGAGCTGGTTGCGTACTTCGAGGGATGGCATTTCAGTCCTCCGTCCGTGGAGTCCGCGGAGGCGATGGTGGAGAGAGTGTACGCCAAGTGGTTGGAGATCAGAGCCAATTACTTGGCACCTCCGCTTCAGTCCTTGACGAATGTTTGCATCGTTCTGTTTCTTATACAGTCGGTGGATCGAGTGGTGTTGATATTAGGTTGTTTTTTGATTAAGATTAGGAAATTGAAACCTGTGGCTTCTGTGGAGTACGGGAATACGGAGAGCTACCCCATGGTTTTGGTGCAAATTCCTATGTGCAATGAGCGGGAGGTAAGCTGATGTAGGTTTCCAATCCTCCATTTCTTATATTTTATATTTCTTTATTGAGTTTTTGTTTCTTTATCTGTTTGTGGAAAGAATTCATAATTTTGACTTGGTAGAGCTGAGAATGGGTTCTGTTTAAGCTTTTTTTTTTTAAATGTATTTTTGCATTGCATTGCTAATTTTAAATGTTGTAGGGACATAGCTAGGTTGTGCTTGATTGCCATCTCATTTCATACGTCATTGTAATCTTTGATTATACCTATAGTGAAAAGTGATGTACTTTTAACCACCACGTGTCCTAACACGGTGATCAGAGAGGTAACAATACTTCCCCATATATTAGATCTTGGTCTATGCATTGATATAGTCCAGAGAAATGTGCTTCTTTCCTATGACCCCCTACTACCTCTAATAGTAGTTATCTTCCCTTGGGCATATAGGTTTACCAACAATCTATAGCAGCAGTATGTGTTTTAGACTGGCCGAAGGAGAGAATGCTTGTACAGGTATTAGATGATTCTGATGATACTGATGTTCAACTCCTTATCAAGGCAGAAGTACATAAGTGGCAGCAAAGGGGTGTACATATATTGTACAGGCACCGTCTTATAAGAACAGGATATAAAGCCGGGAATCTCAAATCTGCAATGAGCTGTGATTATGTGAAAGATTATGAGTTTGTAACCATTTTTGATGCTGATTTTCAGCCAACGCCTGATTTCTTAAAGAAGACTATTCCTTATTTCAAGGTAACTTTGTTGACATCTATCTAGCAGGTTTTAGTTTGACAAGCTTAAGCATGTTTCCATATATGGTTGATAGAGCTTATTGCATGTGTATCCAAACTCTGCAAGGATATATATGTAACCAATTATTATGTGCTTAACACAGACCTTCCTAATGAACGATCTCATTCTGCATTATTTCGAGAATACGAATTCCATTTTAAGAGAACAGTGCTATGGCAGTAGTTCAAACTTGAGATAAGGATTTGAGATTTGGGAGCTGTAAGATCATTTTCTAAATGTAGTGCACCAAATCTGATGTTGTTTGTTCATAGTTGCATAATGCCATACTATCACATCTAGGCTCCTAGGGAAATATAAAGATCAACTTGACGCTTTTTGATGTCAGTAAAATCTTACATACCCTTGGTGTCTCTCTCTTTCTGCCTTCATATGCTGTGTGCATTGTCTGTTTGCCTTGTCAACTTGAATTTCCATTTTTAAGATCAATTTATACCATCTGGCAAGATTTTATATTGAGTCGCTCTTCTTTTTTTTGTTTTTTTTGTCAAAGTAATGCTTTCCGAATGGATGAAATGTGACTGTTGCTAGCCCCATACAATTACAAGGTCTCACCAATTGATAGTACAAAGACAATAAATGAGAGCTTGTAGATTTCTTGCTTCAACAAATTTGAATTTGCACTATTTGCCTCCATGCAAGTGGTCTGCAATTCATTTAAAGCCATGAAGGCTTGTTTGACCTGCATGTATAAAATGTAGCAGTTCTGTGATTGTAATATATTCCTATTTCTATTGAATTTCATGATAATATATTGGTGATCTCTTGCTGGTTTTATGTTCTGATGGTAAAACTGTTTTTCTTCCTTTGATCTTTGAAGGGAAATGATGACCTAGCTTTGGTCCAGACAAGGTGGGCTTTTGTGAATAAGGATGAGAACTTGCTTACTAGATTGCAGAACATAAACTTATCATTCCACTTTGAGGTTGAGCAACAGGTTAATGGCATCTTCTTAAACTTTTTTGGTTTTAATGGAACTGCTGGTGTTTGGAGAATTACTGCCCTCGAGGATTGTGGTGGTTGGTTAGAACGGACAACTGTTGAAGACATGGACATTGCTGTCCGTGCTCATTTATGTGGATGGAAGTTCATATTTCTTAATGACATTAAGGTGCATTAGTTTATTGCCACTTTTGAGTCTGTGCTGGATTTTAAGGTCAACAATGAAACTAAAACCAACCCCCCTATTGCAGTGCCTTTGTGAACTTCCAGAATCATATGAAGCATACAAGAAACAGCAACATCGTTGGCATTCAGGTCCAATGCAGTTACTTCGCTTGTGCTTTGTTGACATACTTCGCTCTAAGGTACCAAAATCTATTGCAGTTTTGCGTTCTGTAGTAATATTTCATATACACTTGACTTCTATATCCATTGATTGTTCATGTAGTTTGTTGGGGGTTCAAAATATATTGACACACCAAAATGAAGAGGGCTACTCAATGTGGCTGAGATAGTTTTGTATTCTGAATTGTCTGAAGTACTTGCAATGTTATAACCATTGGATTTTGAGATAACAAACAGAAAATCAGTGGTGTGCCCAACACCCATGTTGGGGCTACCTTAAATCACAAATACATGTCAAGTGTCAGTCTCGTTCAGGTTTAACGACATGAGTGCATCTTAGCCTATCTTCAAAATTTCAGGGATATTCTATGTTCTAAGGATACAGATGTTTTGTAACATTTACAAAAGTTAGGAGATGGATAACCATATGAATGGAACTAAATTTCATTGGTATTTATCTACCCTTTGCATTTCAGATCCATATTTTTCAAGTTTATTTTTGAACTTTACGGAAGTTTGTAAATCTTCAAATAATAATTTTAGGGACAATTTGTTGTAAGTTTTCTCACCTGACTCTGGGGGTCAAATTGCATAAGAAATGCAGTTTACTCTATGTTTTGGAAAAGGGTTATTTAAATGATACTTGAACAAAGAAGCAAACCTGGCGGTTTGAATGCTATATTGCAAAGAATTCATTTTGTTATTGAACAGTTGTTGCCTCGTAACATATTTTAAACATGAATGATTCAACTTTTTCCTAATGGTTGGTATTTGCAGGTGAGTTTGCCTAAAAAGGCCAATATGATATTTCTTTTCTTCCTGCTACGGAAGCTCGTCCTTCCTTTTTATTCATTCACTCTCTTCTGCGTCATACTTCCACTTACCATGTTCCTACCTGAAGCTCAGCTACCAGCATGGGTTGTTTGTTATGTCCCTGGCATCATGTCTGTCTTGAATATCCTTCCTGCTCCTCGGTCATTCCCATTTATTGTCCCATACCTTCTATTTGAGAACACCATGTCTGTGACCAAATTCAATGCCATGATATCAGGACTGTTTCGATTTGGAAGTTCTTATGAATGGATAGTCACAAAGAAATCAGGAAGATCATCAGAGGCAGACCTAGTTGCCTTTGCCGAGAAGGAGGCTGAGACTCTAGTGGAAACTACGAGTCTCCTAAGGTCTTCTTCAGAATCAGGCCTGGCTGAGCTAAACAAGCTAGAGGAAACCAAGAAGGCAGGAAAAAAGAAAATAAATCGATTGTATAGGATGGAACTTAGCCTGGCATTTATATTATTAACTGCCTCGGTAAGGAGTTTGTTATCTGCCCAAGGAATTCACTTCTATTTCCTATTATTTCAAGGGATCAGCTTTCTAGTAGTTGGTCTTGATTTGATTGGAGAACAGGTAAGTTGACGATGATGCTGCAGTCTTCCTACGGTACCGTAAGGTCAATGAAGCTTGCCTTTAGGCCTTTATTTAAAGGTTGTGATGCAGTCACATGAATATAATTATCAACTTTGCTAATTGAGATTGGCTATATAGATATCTATATGCACGTAGTGGGGCAAAAGCTCCCTTGTATCAATCCTCACCGGTGACAATTCAGTTGGTTTTTTTTTTGTTGCCTTTGGTACATTTGCACGTTCAGATTCAGGAACTCATTCTTTACCTTTGCTGTTTCGAAGATTTACAGCTGATGTAAACTTTATATATAGCATCACAAAAGTTTTGTAACAGCAGCTCGCGAAAGACCCTAACAGATTACTATATCATTGTTTACACTTTGCGCAGTAAAGCAGGAATAGGAAAGTTGAGCATTGTTTCTCGTTGGGCATTAAGAAAAATAGCAAATGGAATAAGAGGTTGGTGTGTGAAATTTGAATGCAAAAACAGTTGTGAAACTACGTAGGACTTAGTGGGGGGGTTAATGCTTATTGGCTTCAAGATAGAATTCTCTTTTATTTTTCCACGTCCGTTTGAGAGAAAGAAGACGCTTAAGAACAAAAAGATAAAGAAGACATATTCTAATATTGTAAAAGAAGCTTTATTTATATTTAGTAAACAATCAAAAAGAAAGAATGATTTATTTGAGAAAAAATTGAGTGAAATATCACTGTAGAGAATAGATCTCAAGAATCTAATATAACGATGACATGTCTTAATTCTTTAGATAAATTGGGTGTTGACGGTATGCAATATGAAAAAACTATGAAGGTTTTACATAATTCTCCATTTTACAAGGATATATTTTTGAAGATGACATAAACAAGAAAGCTGGATTGGATTATATCGCTTTAGTTATATTTTCATATTATTGCATATCGAATTCTTATTAATCTGACACTTTTATATTAAGCAGTATTCCATATTTTGAACATTTTAAGTTTGTGCTTTATATAAATATTTGACTTAATTTTAAGTTTATATTTTGTATGAATATTTTTTTCTATATTTGATTAAATATACTTGATTGGATATTTTATTAATTATTTAATGTTGACATTGTAGATACATGAATTTCTTATCAGATTTCAAATTAGATTCTGATGATGAACGAAAGAAGGTAATCATTATTTCTGTAGCTGCGGGAGAGAACAAATATTTTCATTTACAAAAGCAACCATGTAGAACTTCTGCTATACTAAGTCATGATTGGATATTAGAACTTTTGAATGAGAATCCTACAAGGATTTATGAAAACTTAAGAATGAGAAAGATAATCTTCTTGAGCTTATGGGATGAGTTGAAGAGTTTAAGAGACTTAAAGGCAACAAATCGTTTGACTGTGGAGGAACAAGTAGCAATTTTCTTGAAGACTATAGGACATAGTGAGACAACTAGAGTCAATGTAGAATACTTTCAACATTCGACATGGACAGTTTCGAAGTACTTTCGAAAAGTCTTATATACAATTAATCGTCTTGCAAAAAGAGTCATTACTTCATCATCTTTTACTAATACACCTCCTAAGATTCAACATAATTCAAAATTCTTTCCATATTTTCAGGTACATTCATATATTTAGTTACTATTTTAATTATGTCCTTATGATTAAAAATTATTTTAATATATTTTTTAATTTTTAGGATTGTATAGGAGCAATAGATGGTACACATATTGATGCACATGTTTCGACCGATGAACAAATACCATACATGGGTAAAAGAATTAATCCAACCCAAAATATTATGTGTTGTTGCTCATTTGACATGCGTTTTACATATGTAATGGCTAGATAGGAAGATACTGCAAATGACTCTCGAGTTTTTTTGGAACAGTGACAAATCTAGCGAAACAATTTCCTATGCCTCCATAAGGTATTATATTATTTTAAATAAACATAGTAACTATGATTCATTTTTAATATCTTTTTGTTAATATTATATTCTTTCTATGTTATGTAACTACTATTTGGTTGATTCGGGCTACACTAATATGCTTGAATTTTTTTCACCATATCGAAGTGAAAGATATCATTTGTGAGATTATAGAGGCAGAGGAAGACCTCAAGGTCCACATGAATTATTTAACTACATTCATTCTTCATTAAGAAATATTATTGAAAGATGTTTTGGCGTTTTAAAAGCAAGATTCCCTATACTTAAAAACATGCCGAGTTATGATATGAAGAAACGAACATACATCGTTATTGTTTGTTGTGTTATACACAACTATATTAGAATGTATGGACAAAGCGATGAATTATTTGAAAGTTGTGTTGAAAATGAAGATGCAAGTTCTAAAGTGTAGTATAATATCACTCTAGCACAACTTCGATGTATGTCTTGGAAACGAGATGAAATTGCTAGACAAATATGGAGTGATTATATTATTTCTAATTGATTTATGTTTCTTTTTGTAAATGATAGTACTATTATATTTTCAATAATTATAATATGATGGACATATTTTATTGATTAGAACGACTTAATATAAT
The DNA here is from genome assembly GCA_027563845.1 of Erythroxylum subrotundum. Classification (NCBI taxonomy): domain Eukaryota; kingdom Viridiplantae; phylum Streptophyta; class Magnoliopsida; order Malpighiales; family Erythroxylaceae; genus Erythroxylum; species Erythroxylum subrotundum. The sequence goes on along the minus strand of JAOQMQ010000009.1, from coordinate 5,111,741 downwards.
TTATAATTTATGTAATTTTATTATATACAATTAATGTGTAATTTTTTAATAATATTTGATTTGCATATATTTAATTTCAGCTATAATGATAATTAATTAATTAAAAATGTAATGTATTATATTATAATTATTACACATAAGAGTATAATTACAAAAAAATAGAAGCTTGATAATAAAACCAAACATGTTTTTGTTTTCAATTTTTTATTAGAAATCTCAACCAAACAAGTTTTTGTTTTCAGTTTTGATATTATAAATCTCAACCAAACAAGTTTTCGTTTTTTTAGGAAAAAAACAAAAAACAGAAATAAAACACAATATCGGAAAAACAGAATTGGAACCAAACAACCCCTAAAATGAAAAAAAAAACAAAAAACAGAAATAAAAAACAACAACAGAAAAACAGAAGTGGAACCAAACGATCCCTAAAATGCCAAACATGAAATAATCAAGAAATTGGATTCTCCGTTAAATTTTATTTCTCCTCATTTTCTGTTCTCTTCAACCTCCTCTCGGTTAGAAAAAGATTGATAACGAAATACAAGAGAACTTCCATTGCCTCCACGAGAAAGATTTATCCTCTCACCTCCGCTTCTAATTGTAAGGCAGCGATTGCTCTGATGCATTAACTGATTTTCTTCTGACAAGTATTTATTGGTATATACTTTATAAAGCTTGTGAAATGGTAAAACAAGACTTAAATTTAATTCAGTTAATACAAGTCTAGTGAATTTAAAGTTTCAACACCTTAAAGCGCAGGGTATTTTGCAATATCTCTAATCAATCTAGACTTATAAATGCAAGGAATTAATTTTGAACAAACTCTATATAAACAAATTTCCAGTTTGGAAATAAATAGCTTATAAACATAAAGAAAAAAGAGTGTTAATGTTCACAAAAGAGAGAACTCTGATCCAATAAGTTTTTTGGTAAGCTCTAATACTTCTTACACACCCTCTCCCCATTACGTAGATACACGAACCTATTGATCAGACTTACCCAGCGTTTAGCTAGTGTCCTCAGAGGTGAGGACAGTGGATAAGGACATAAAAGTTCTGACCTTTGTGCTGTTTGGTTACTGTCCGCAACAAATTTTGTCCTATCCTCAGAGGACTAGGAATTGGAATATCAAGTAAAATTTTGAGAACATGGAATGAAGAAAATATACAGTATTAAGGAAACAGAGGATCCAATTTGGTTATGAGAAAAAAAAAAAGAAAAAAGTTAAGAAAGATGGAATCAAGTATCTATCCAAAGTTTCGAAATTTAACTCGGGTCCAATTTAAGTCTCTTAACAATCATTTTTGTTAAATTGGCTGGAAACTTTTAGATTACTAATAATTGGACCTGTCTTTCATTAGATTCAAGAAAGTGCAATACTTGTACAATCATCTTAATAGCTCTGCTTGTTATATCATAAAAGCTGCTATGTTTCAGACAT
>JAOQMQ010000009.1:5091484-5101996 GCA_027563845.1 Erythroxylum subrotundum | reverse complement strand
AAAGTTGGTTTTTCTTAGGGGCAGAATCAGGTTTTGATGATTTCTTTTAAGTGGTACAAAAGTGAATAAATTCAACACATGGATTAAAAATTTTGGAATCCGGGTCAATGTATGATAAAGTCAGGTCTAAGTCAGATTCATGTCTCAGTCAGTTGGGCTTCGGAATCGGGGTCCGACAAATCTGAAGCCATTAATGAGTTAATTAGAGCTCTTGATGATCAGGAGTCATTCTTTAAACAGTCATCCCATATTAAATGACTCAGAGAAGGGGATAAGAACACCAAATTCTTTCACAACTCACTCCTTGTAAACAGAAACAGAAACAACATCCACTCTTTATTAGTGGGAAATGGGAATAGGATTGTTGGTCTTGAAGAGATTCAAGATCAGTTTCTTGAATACTTTCAGGGCTCTATTGGGGATAAAAAGGACCTTCTCCCTTTTAAAGAGTTTGTGGAAAACCTCTTCCCTCATCCCTTGCTTGATAATCTTTCAAATTCTCTCATTGCTGAAGTCTCAGCAAAAGAGATTAGGGAGGTTTTCAATTCTTTCAACCCGAATAAGGCCCCTCGGCCGAATGAGTTTAGTGGGTTCTTCTTTAAGCATACCTGGCATATTATTGGAGAGGAAGTTACTAATGCCATTCAGGACTTTTTCCAACATGGAAAACTCCTCAAAAAGCTAAATTCCACTTTATTTCTCTTATCCCTAAAAAAGATCATCATTCCACAGTGTTAGATTATAGGCCTATTTCTTGTTGTAACATAATTTTATAAGGTGATTGCTAAAATCATAGCAAATAGGCTTAGAGAGATTCTTCCTCACATTGTCAGCCTAAACCAAAGTGCTTTCATTAAGAACCGTCGAATAGGAGATAACATCTTGTTAGCCCAAGAGTTTTCAAGAATTACCACCTTTCAAATAACCAGAAGAGATGTGCTTTTAAAGTGGACCTTCAAAAAGCCTATGACTCGATTCAATAGGATTTCCTCCTAAATGTACTAGTAGTCGTAGGCTATCAAAGAGTGTATAACTTCTCCTTCGTATTCTATTTTGATCAATAGATCACCCTCTAAATTTTTTAGAGGGAAGTCAGGCCTAAGATAAGGAGACCCCTTATCTCCATTCCTTTTCATTATTTGTATGGAAGTCCTCTCTAGGAGTTTGAATGTTTGCATAGATGGTAGTCCTTCCTTCAAATACCACTTGAGGCGCAAAACCCTTAAACTCACCCACCTCTTGTTTGCCAATGACCTTATGTTGTTTTGCTATGCAGATTTGAGTTATGCACAAACTTTGCTTAATTGCTTGTGTACCTTTTCAAATTTATCTGGTATGGACATGAATCTTTCCAAGAGTCAGTTTTTCTTATCCCATGATATGGACCATTTGACCCATCAAATGGAAGTTATTTCGGGACTCAAGAAAGGTAATCTTCCCATATGGTATTTGGGAGTACCTCTCTTAACAGGTAGGTTGTCTAGAAGGGATTGTTTTCCCTTATTGGAGAAAATTGAGGCTAGGATTAACAAATGGACTCATAAAAACCTTTTCTTATGCTAGTAGACTTCAATAGGTGATTTCTGTCCTTTCTACTTTTCAAGTGTATTGGTCTACTCACTTCATTCTTCCTTCTTCCATCCTTAAGGATATAGAGTCTAAACTTAGGAATTTTTTGTGGCTGGGAAGGTGGCTTCTAATTCTCATGCTAAGGTCAAATGGAGTGACCTTTGTAGACCGAAAAAGGAGGGAGGATTAGGGATTAAACATTTGTCAATTTGGAATAATGTATTAATAGGGAAAAGAATCTGGTTTCTGTTTTATGACAGTGAAGCTATGTAGGTTAAGTGGGTGCATACTATAATTTTGAGAAGGAAAAATTTTTGGAGTGCCCAACCTACTAATAATAGTTCATGGAGTTACAAAAAGATCTTATTTGTGAGGGATAAAATTGAGAACCAATTCAAATTTAGGATAGGAAATGGGAATTCTACTCTATTATGGCAGGATCCTTGGCATCCTAGAGGAATCTTAAAGGACCTCTCTACTTTGAGAGTGATCAATGGGTCGGATCTACCTATGATAGCAAGAGTTTCTGAAGTAATCAGAAATAATGAGTGGTGTTGGCAAGAGGCAATTGTCAAGACCATAAGTAACCTAGAGCCCCTACTGTACCAACCAAATTGTTCTAAACCTGATTGCTTGGAATGGTTAGCTAGCCATTCAAAAAAGTATACTAATGTTTCAACCTACAATATCTTGAGAACCCCGATTCAGAGTGTTCCTTAGCATAAACTGGTTTGGTTTAAAAGTAATAGCCCTAGGTGTTCTTTCATACTATGGTTGGCTTTCCTTAAAAAGTTGCAAACACGGGATAAACTCCTCTACCTTCACACCCCTAATCACTGTTCCTTGTGTACCTTGGATAATGAGACTATTGAACACTTGTTCTTTGAATGTACTTTCTCAAAAACCATATGGGCACACTGCCTAAACCACTTCCAAATACATCTTCCCAACCTCTCAAACCTGCACTCCATTTCCAATTGGTTCAATCAGCCCTCTAATTTTCGAACCTGTGACAGTAACATTTTTCCCATCCTCCTTTCTATTACTGTCTATAACCTTTGGACTAAAAGAAATTATCAAATCTTCAAAGATGAAGCCTTGGATGTAGGGAGCTTAAAAACTAGAGTGATCTTCCAAGTTATGGAACATCTCAGCTCAAACACCGAGAGAAGGTAATTATTGGAGTACTTATTTTCTAATAATATTTTTGCAGGTTTTGATTTCAAGTTTGGAAAAGCGAGGGTATCCAACCTCTCATCGGTATCTAAAGCAGAAGAGAAGTCGGGTCCAGGAAATGTCCTTGTATCCAATCAGTAAAGCATGGAGTTGCAGGCTATGGCCTTTCCCTAAAATGGAGAAGATGATTTCTATGAAGGTGTTTATAAACTCTAACAGTAGAACAACCATCTCCTACGGTTGGTACCCAGAAGACCCAACGATGGTATATTAATGGAAGTATGTGAGAGGGGGGTAAACTTTGACAGTGAACAAGGAAGCTAGAAGGACATCATCTGATCTTCTTAAGTTATGCGGGATGTTGATTTGGTTTGTAAATGAATGATGGATGAATAGTGTTGCTGTAAATTGTTTGTTTGAAAACTTGTGTTACTGGTTAGATGAGCTAACTCTATAAGGCCATCTTGGTAAGAAGGTTGTATAGGAGTTCAGTTGTTTGTGTTTTGATGTAAGGAAGAGTTTTAGCTTCTTTATGTATTCATAGTAGGTTATTCCTTTTGGTAGGCAAGAGAGTACTACTGATGGCCTGTTTGGTTAAACAGTTGGAATAGATAAGGAATAGAATAGTTATTCTTATTAATAGAAAAGATAAGGAATAGAATATGAATTACTTTGTTTGGTTTACTGTTAAACAATTTCTATGTCAGTGTTTGGTTTAAAAATATAAACTTGGAATGAGAAAGGAATAAGTAACAAAAAGACCAAAATATCCTTATCTTATTATTATTATTATTATTATTATTATTATTATTATTAAATTCCTTATTATTATTACTTTTCTTCTTCTTCTTAATATTATTATTATTGTTGTTGTTGTTGTTATTATTATTATTATTCTTCTTCTTCTTCTTATTATTATTGTTATTATTATTATTAAGAAGGATAAAAAAAGTCTTCAACAAAAAACTCTATTATTGGAATAGCTAAAGACACTTTTTGATGATCTTTAGCTATTCCTAAAAATTGAGGAATACTTAATCTTGGGATTAGGTATTCTTGTATTTTTATCTAACCAAACAAAGTATTATTTAAACTTTAAGAATATACCAGGAATAGAATTCCTATTCCTGTTAACCAAACATTCCCTTAGAGATTCCATTTAGCTGACATAGAGGAGCTAGCAAAATCTTGGACCCTGTTCTGTTAGCGTGTAGTATCTCCCTGACCTAACATATAGCATCTTAAAATACCTGGTGCTTATCCAACTCATAACCCTTAAAAATCCTATTATTTCTTTCCCTCCATAAACCATAGACACAACAATTAAAAGAATTTCTTAGGAAAACTTGATCTTTACCTAATTTCTTTATCATCTGACTCGTCCAAATAAAGACCTCGCACCAATCTTTGACTAAACACAATAATCTAAGTAGCTGTTGGAAAGTACACCAAATTGAGAAGGGGTATTGACGTTGAAAAAACAAATGGTGGATATTCTTATTCTCCATTTTGCACAGAACATATAGACCATCCTTAGGAATATGTGACCTATCCTTAGCGTTAAGTCTAAGTCTGGTAGCCAGCCTCGTAATAAATGAGGATTTAGGAATTAAAGTTTTTTTTTCTAGAACTCTTAATGCCATTGAAGCTTTGGAAGATGAGAACTGTACAAAAATAAGTGAGAGGGATTAATGAATTTTCCAAAGGGATTTAGAGTCCAGATAATGGTATCCTCCTTAAGGCCCTATTTGGTTGAGGGGTTGGGGATGGAACGTAACACACTTCCGTCATTTGTTTGAGGGTTTCATAATGGAATGGGATGGAAGCAGAGGGTTTCATGTTATGTTCCATTCCATCTTAAATAGTGAAAATAAGAAACCTTCGATTCGGGGGGTTTAGGATGGAACGTAAACTAATAAATACATACTACCTAATATACCCTCAATAATTCTTCTTACCAATTATTTCTTCTAACCCTACCCAAACTCATTTATTATACTATACACAAGCTTATCATTTCCAGATTTCTCTTTCCATTCTCCGTGTTCTACCACTTCTCATCCTTCTCGTGTTGTTTATTGCTGGGGAAGTAGAAGAGGAGCTAGAAGACTTGGTCACCGATGAGTCTTCCTCTTTGTCCAAACCTTCTTTTTATCCTATTTCTGTTTATTGTCAATTTTTTTTAACAATATAAGTCTGTTGCTTTTATTATTAGATGTGATTTGTTTTGGGTGAGGAGATTGTACTCTGTTTTCCTTCACTTTACATATATATTCACACATATAAGTCATCGAAGTGAACATTCTCTCTCAGTCTCCCTTTCTGCGTAGTTCAACAGAGAGAGAAGCAGCTGTGCATTTTGGTTATTTTTCAATGTCACCGTCTTCTTTGTCTTTGTTTTGCTATTACTTTGCTTGAAATTTCAGTGGAGAATGATTAAGATGAATCTTCCCTTTTAATGTTGCTTCTTGTTGCTTTTATAACACCATATATAAATGGACATATCTATGTCATATTTGTTATATTTTGATTTTCACAATCTAAAAATTACTCCTATTTTTTTTCTACATGAATGGTGAAGGTAATCAAACGAATAATCAAAAAGGAAAATTGTTTCGTATACATTAATTACCGCTTGTTCATGTTGCTTGTCTTATGATCTATTGGTGCGTGTTACATAAGAGACATACGAACGACAAACTTCAAATACTTACACCATCAGAGAGAGATTGCAATCAATGGAGAGTATCATGCGAAGAATTTTATTTTATTATAATGGGAAAAATATAATTAGAATGTAGCCTAAACCATTTGGAAAATTATGTGATTTATTAGCTGGAAAAGGTGTACTTCGGCCCACTATACATGCAACTGTTGATGAACAAGTAGTGAAGTTTCTATACATATTAGGGCATAATGTTACTAATCGAGATATTGCATTCTTTTGGGGTCGATCTGGGGAAACTGTAAGCCATCATTTTCATAGCGTTTTGAAAGCAGTTATACAACTAGAGGATATGTTTCTAAGACAACCTGACGTATTAGAAACCCCATAGGAAATATTGAACAGTAGTAGATTCGACCCATTTTTTAAGGTGATTTTCTTTTCTTAACTTATTATAATTATATTAAACACACATAACATTTGAGAATAATATACTTCAATGTCAGGATTGTGTTGGTGCAATTGATTGTACACATATCCGTGTGAAAGTACCTACTCGAGATGCTCCTAGATTTTGTGGGAGAAAGGATTATCCAACACAAAATGTGTTGTGTGCTTGTTCTTTTGATATGAAGTTCCCGTATGTATTGGCTGAGTGGGAAGGAATAGCATCTGATTCACGAATTATGAAAAGTGCACTAACCAGGTAGTTCTCACTTAAAATTCCCCAAGGTAAAAATAGGGCTTAAACTTTATTAACTAATAAATGTCATAAATTACAATTTGACATAGTTTTATTCATGATAGGAAAATACTATCTTGTTGATGCTAGATTCATGTTGAGAAGTGGACTTATTACACCGTATAGAGGGGAACGACATCACTTGAAAAAATATTCAAGGAATCCTCCACGAAATGCTCATGAATTATTCAATCATCGACATTCATCATTGCGTAACGTTATCGAAAGGGCATTTGGTGTGATCAAAAAATGGTTCCCGATTATAACATCCACCACAGAACCATGATATGGCATTCAGACTCAAAAAAATTATTATGGCTTGTTTCATTCTGCACAATTTATTGATTGGTGCAGATCCAGATGATCCATTTCTTAACGAAAAGTACAATGGAGGGGAAAATGATAGCCAAGATGGGTATGAAAATAATGCACACAATGGAGAAATTATAAGAGATAACATGCTGCTCATATGTGGGCTGATCATACTTTAGGATTGATATTGTCACATCCCAATTAATTTATGTTTTACATGATTTTATATTGCTTTAAAAATATGTATTAGCTACTTATATCTAAATATGATGTCATTTATTAGTGCTGTTAATGTTTTCACAACCAACTGTGTCTTTATAATGCTTATTCATTATTTTGGCCTTTTATATTATTTGGAAAAAATTGAAGCTTCAATATTGTGTATGCTTTTGATATAAATTTCAAATTTTGTAGTTAAATTTGTAACATAAAAAATGCCACCCTGAAGAGAGTCATGCTTTTGGAATCAAGCTATGGATGATGCTTTAGTTGACGCATACTTGTACTAGCGTCGACAAGGCAATCGTGTTAGTGGGACTTTCACTACGCATGCACTTGATACAATTGAAGCTGAACTAAAGGAAAAATTTCCAGATAAAGGAATTGATAAGGAAAAAACAAAAAATCATAACAAGATTATTAAGAACAAGTGGAGTAAGTGTTTTGATTTATTTTCAAATGGAGGTAGTGGATTTGCATGAAGTCCGTTAACAAATATGTGGATTGCTGAGCCAGAAGTGTGGGAGGCCTTGATCCAAGTGAACTTGTTTATTATTTTGTTGGGAGAAAATATGATATATGTTATGATTTGGTTGATTCATTTACAAGTTTTTTTGTAACAGGCTAAACCAGAAGCTGCTAAGTGGAGATAGAAGCCTTTTCATAACTACGAGAAGATGGTAGAGATTTATAGACATGATAGAGCAACTGTCGAGCATGCTGAAACAACACAGGAGATAAGAAGGCACACCATTTATGTCGATAGTGGGTTTTCCAACACCATGGATGAGAATGATGACATATGGATTTAGAATGACTTAAGTTTTGAAGAGAATGTAACGATAGATGGTGATCGTACTAAATCTCTAATGGGAATGCCAGCTCATTCACAAAATGCAAACCCATGAACATCATGAAAAAGGAAAAATCGGGCAGATGATGGTGAAGATATAACCAAAGATGGCCTTTAGGTAGTTGCAAATGCTATTATAAAATCTACTTCACTGTTAGTTAAACCACTTCCCATTTCAGAAGAAGAACTTTATAATCAATTGGTAGAGTTGGGATTGGAAGGATCAAAATTGTATGAAAGTTATTTTTCCTTGTCCGTAGGCCTGATGAAGTTAGGGCATTACTTGGTGTACCAATAAATATTCGAAAGAACATATTGGATTTTATGATGTCTTCTTAATTGAAGACATGTGTAGTATGTGTTGATGACTTGGTATCATGTCCTTTTCCCTCTACTCAATGTGTACATTTTGTTAGATATATTTGTATATTTTGTGGATGAATTTATGACAAAGCCATGTAATTGAGGGAAATATGAGAAATTTAAAGAAAGATGTTTTTGGTTATTTTGCCTCTCTTTTTCAACAACCTAGCACTTGCATTTCCTTGGGAAATTTACTTACAACAATTGAATGTTTTATCTCTGTCCTAAGTTTATAGATTGTAAAGCAGGGGCAGAAGAGATAACTGATTGAAGCCCACCATCTAAAAAGTATGAAAACAATCAAGGATAAAGTACTGAGAACAGGAAAGCTAAAAGGTGAAGGACTAGCATTAGTGTCACGGGGGTGACTTAATTAGTTACCCCCATGACACACGGGGGTGACTAATTAAGTCACCCCTATGACTAACGCATTGTTTCAAAAAAAATCATGAAAAGTGATATACGTATGCTCTATTTTCATTGTTATTTCGTTGAATATTCTGATGATTTTAGGATAAACAAAAATATGAATTTAGAGTTAAGGAATAAGTATATGTTGATGTCTGGAGATGAGAATGAATTATTTAAATGATAGTTAGAAGAAGAAATTGAAGAGAATGTAGAAAATAGAAATGTACAAAAATGAAAGTGAAGAAACACAGAAATGAAGAAGATATGTGAGTATGTGATGTTTTTGATATTTGGTGTTGATTCTTGGTTTTTGATCTTTTTTTTAAATGTGTTGGGTTGTATGGAAGTCAAAAATGGGATTAATATAAGTTAGAGATGTTGGTTTGAGTAGAAGAAAAGAAAGAAGAAGAAGAAGGGCTATGGTTAAGAAGGAAGAAGAAATGCAGCACGATCGTGACATTTCAGAATAAATTGGAAAAGCACGATAGTGACTTTCTACTTGCATTTGGAAAAGCACGATCGTGCAGATTTCTATGACTACTGAAGTGGTATTGTTTTCGAACATGGGTTTTGAACCAACAAACTTGTAACACATTGTTCTACATCTCACCAAAAATTATAGCCATATGAAATTATTAGGGAGAGATTGATTGATGAAATTGGGACAAAAATTATGACGAGTTCTAGAAAATGATAATTGGAGTATTTTCACTGAACATGCTTCGGTATTTTAGGAATAACTTGATTTGTAGTTAATTTTGGTAATTTAACCTGAATTTTATAGTTGTTTATGAATGTTTGAGTATAATGTGAGTCAAAAAAGAAGAGAAAATGGAAGTAGAATCGAATTAAAAATGTTAGCTAGAGAGAAAGAAGAGATGCATGAGTGATTTTCTAGTTTTGATATTTAGTGTTAATTCCCTTTTTTTAATCTTTTTTTGAATGTGTTGGGTTGCGTGGAAGTCGAAAATATGGTTGAGATGAGTTAGAGAAGTTGATTAAAAAGAAAAGAAAGAAGAAGAAAATTTTGCATAGGTTCAGAAGGAGAGAAGAATCGCGATCGTGCTTCTGCACAATCGTGTTTTTGGAAGAGAAAGTAGGCACGATCGTGACTTTCCTCTATCGTCAGAAGACTCCAACTTTTGAAGGTCGAGCACGATCGTGACTTTTGAGATCTGTTGCGAACTCATGATCTTGCAAATGCATGATCGCGACTTCTTTTGGTTGGTGAAAAACTCGAACACCATTTGATCTTTTGGCCATATCTTGTTCTCTCAACCTCCAAATGACATGGGACTTGAACCATTAGATTTGAAACACATTTTTCTACACCTACACTAAAAATAATAGCCATCTGAAATCTACTGGGAAAGATTGAGTGAAAAATGTGGGATAAAAATGATGAGGAATTATGGAAAACTGATGAATGAGTATTTTCATTAAACTTGCTTCTGTATTTTCACAATATCTTGTTATGTAGTTATCATAATGGAATGCTTTTTTATTTGGAGTACACTAGAGATATATGAGTATAAATTGTCTGAAGAATCGAATTTTAATTCTATCTCTAGAATTCCAAATTTTGAATTAAAATTGATTACAGAATGTTGTTTTAGCTTATGAATAGTTCGAAATGTTTGGGGTATAACTTTCAGATTTCTGACCCAAACTGAATAATTTTGGTGTCATTAGAAATGTAAGAGATAGAACAATTTTCTAGAAGAAGGTATTGCCAAATGACTTCATTTACATTTTATGATTAATCATGAACAGTAGACCTGAAAGAGTGTTTTTGGAAAATTTGGAAATTGGTTTTGAAGAAATCGAATATTTGGAGAATAATAAAGAGATAGGGCTACAATTGTTATGAAGAAATCAAATTTTAATTCTGTCTCTAGAATTTCAGAATCTGACTTGAAGTTGGGTACAGAATACTGTTACAGTTGAAGAACAGTCCGAATTATTTGGAGAATAACTTTTGGAATACTGAACCAAATTGAATGTTTTTGGTTAAACTAGAAAGTTATAAGAGATAGGAGAACAATTTTCTAGAAGAAAGTGTTATCAAATTATTCTATTTTCATTGTCAGATTTATCATAAAAAGTTGACCCGAAAGTGTGTTTAAAGAAAAATCTGAATTGACCAAATGAGTTATGAATTTTGATTATAATGGTTTTAGTTGTATATATTTCTATATAAAT
>JAOQMQ010000009.1:5081205-5091384 GCA_027563845.1 Erythroxylum subrotundum | reverse complement strand
TTCTGCGTCTATGGGTTACCCACAGTAGTCACCTAAGGAAAGTCAGAGTAGTCGCCCAAGGAGAGTCAAAAGGGCTCAACTTTTGCATCTATGGAGATGATGAGATATGGTGAAGCGAAGATGATGAAGAGAAGATAGTGAAGAGGCGAGAGACACATTGATTTTTGAATGAAATTTGAAAGGTTTAGGTTCAGGTATATCTGTCGAATCGATTGAGAAGATAGGAAGGGGCGATTGGCGAGAGAGAAATCTGAACTCTCTATCATCCAATCGATTGAGAAAATGGTGAAGGGGGTGACGGGCGAGAGACAGAGAGCGAAGTTTGAATTGCCAGTTGCCCTCGCCAGTCGTGAATTTTGAAATGTTGAAGGGGCGACTGGCTGGCGATAAAGGATTAGGTATTTTGTATCGTTGAACTAGTGTAACCAGTTTGATGAAAACCGGTCGGTTCTCCAACAAATCGGTTGGTTTTCATACTGACAGGTTATTAGTTAAAACTGAACTGGACCATTGACCAATTCAGACTTTTTTTGGTCTGACCGGTCGGTCTGGTCCCTTTTTAAAACCTTGGGGCTTACAACCATACTCTAGCTTTATCCTTTAAAGAAAAAGGGAATAATTGGAGCTTGATTACATTGGAAGACAATCCATTTAGCTTTAATGTGTCAAAGTAATAAATAAACATTGATAGATACATGTTAGGGTCTTTAGATGGTGAACCTTCAAATTGGTTCTGCTACACCATAGACAATAGGGAGTGCTTTAGCTCAAAGTTAGTAGTTTCAACACTAGGTTTCACAATGCCTTAGCTAATGCCTTGGGCATTCGATGCATCTCAATGACCTCACTTTCTCTATAGTCATCTTTGTTTCCTCATCTTCTATTCTCCTATGAATTCTTCTTCTCATGTGCAATGTTTTGTTGATCTTAGGATTTGACTCAATAAGACTTTTAGGATTGTTAGAGTTATGTATACAAGAAGTAATATGGAAAAGAGAAGGAATAAAGAAATATTAAGTAAATAAATAGTGAAACTAAAACAAAAAGATCTAGTCTAGTCAGTTTGCAAATTATGCAAATATTAACACCTAATCTTGTGTAATGGTGCTAAAAGCTTATTTTTATTTTACTAGCTAACATAGCTGAGTATGAGCCAATCCCAGAGGATTATCAGTTAATTACCCAATACTTACAAACTTAACAAGTTTGATCAACCTTTATGGATGAATGAATGAGGAAAATATCGTAATTAATAAATCTAAATCCTAATACAAAATAATAATTAAGAATACGCCATGTGAATTAACTAGATTTAAGCCATATTCCTTGAGGACTTTACTATATTCAAATTTACCTTTGATTAATGAATTATCCTAGCTTCTTGGACCAATAAGAGTTCTAAACTTAAACCATATTTCCTCTCAAGACATACAATCCTTATTTAGAGGTTAATTAACCGAAATCCTTTTCAAATCTAGATAACTAAAGAATGCTTTAGTTTGTTGTATAAACTCTCTTAATTAATTTTGCCCTAACCTAGGAAGATCTTATGGATCTCTTTTGAGTAGCACACACTTAACCCTCATTATTTACGCTATGACCTAAACATACATCTCATCTCTCAAATCTCAATGCATAAATCAAGTATTGAATATTCCAATTTCACTTATTTGATTAAATTAATATAAACATGAATAAATCGCAAAAAACCAAAATTTCATTAAATAAAAGAGTAAATTAGAATATACCACATCCTAGGTTCTTCCTACTTAAATCTAATACCTATTTAGTTCATAATCAGTTAAACAATATCAACGTAAAAATTGTAAAGATAACAAAATAAATAAGTCATATTTTTCAATTATGAAACTTTAAAAGAATTGTTGAAATCTTCCCATCTCTAAAGAATAGTAAACTCTTGATTAAAACTAATGCAAAAAAGAAACTTTAACAGTGACTCTTATATGTTTCTTGGCTAAAGAACTTCTTTTTTCTGCCTCTTCTCTTTGTTCAAAATCAAAAACCTAACTTTTAATGAGCTGTATAGCCCCAAACACGGGTCTTTGTCACTGGCTAGGTTGTCTAAGAATATCTCTACAATTGTAAACACCGACACAGAAAAATATATGACACTATGTAGTGAATGATATTCATCCAACGGAGTAACATAGGGCATGTAAGGTGCATTGGAGATATAAGAGCAACCACAATTGTATACAACCCTTAACAAAGGTTCATGTATAGTGTTGTATTCTTTGGTTCTTCTCCAAATATTTCAAATTGCTCTATTTCACTCTAACTATTCTCTAACTTTGCTTGTTTTCCTTGTGTGGACAAAATTAAGACCTAAATTGTCTAACTTCTCAAATTAAGTATAAAATCCTTCAAAACCATTTCAAACACAAGTAAGCTATTTACGTCTATAGGGACTCCAACTTGTAATTTTAGTTCTAAATAATATGAATAACTACTAGAGTTCACACCTTCCAAAGAACCTAGTTAAACCTATTACAAAGATATTAAAAATTTCCTTAGGTTAGGATATACAAATAATGATCCTCTACTAAAGTGAAATGGTTAGAATTTGAGCTTCAAAGTAGGAAGCGGGTCTTGGGATTGCAAGAATTCATGTTATAAACAAAATTTTAATTGTCAAAAGAATCCAGAAAGTATTCACTGATAAGAAATCGATTCAAATTAGATGGAAGCATTCTTATCACTTAAAGGACACTAGCTTTTGGATCATAAAAGTGAAAAATGAGAACTCCTAGAACATTAATCAAATAATGGGAATGAGGGACAATATAAGTCAGGATTTCAACTTGGTATCATGTCGTAACATTACACAAAATAACTAGGATTAAAACTATAGTTAGTGATGAGTCTAGGTCAATTCTATAGAAAATGTGTGTAAAGCTTTTGTAATGAAAAGAATCACTGTTTAGGTTAGGGGGTTTTTGGTTTGGTTTTCCAATAACAAAATAACATGAATTTAAAATAATGAAGAAAATTAAAGAAAACAATAAAAAAGTCATAAAAATGATAAATGCGTTAGGGATCCGATTTTCAGTTCAATCTCGAGCTACACATAAATAATAATATTTCATTGTTTTGTTATTCTTATACCTCTCCTAACAACTATTAATCGTAGGTTAATAATAAGCTATGTTAACCCTAGTTTTCCCTTAAGTCTTGTTTAGTTAAAACAAGCTCTTTAACTAAACCTAGCTATCAAACAACCTAGAACAAGTTCTCTAGATTTAATGAGCAACCAAATTACGAGTTAGGAAAATAGATTAATTAAGGTAACAACCACATAAGCTCTGGTCATTTAACTCAGGTTATTTTTATCCCTAATGATTCAAAACTATTACCTGTAGAACGCTGGAACACTGAGGGGTTGGGAAGAATAGCTAGTGCAGTTGGACACCCCCTACTTATGGATACCCAGACTGCTAGGATGTCTAGGATTGTGTATGTTAGAATGTGTGTGGAGCTAGAATTACAAAGGAGTTGGCCTTCTTCTTTCCAACTGGCTACTTACAATGAAGAAGGGAAAATAATCTTTAAGGAAATAAAGATTGAGTACGAATGGAGGCTTGATCTGTAGCGCCCCCTTACCCTAGGTTACATACTGGGACGCCTGGAGGATATTCCAGTACATAACCTATGATAATGGCATGATACGTTCATTCATAACATTCACTTAACATGGCATCAGCTATATTTATTCTCTTATAAAGATTATAAGAAAAGTCACAATATTTTAAAATCAAATTTCCTCATTTCATTTCACAAAAACCGGATGTCTACAATGTATCTTTCAACATTCATACTTACACAATATCATAGCTTAATACAAATGTGCTATATGAAAGAGGAAATGCACAAAATCTATCTAATCTGACCAAACCTAGCTGATCGACCTTTAAGCCATTTCTTTTCTTTCCCAAAAATACAAGTTTACACTGGTTGTAGCGTCCCTTAGTAGCTATTGTCGTCTCTCGGTCCTGAAAAGTCAACGTTGCAATTTTGGTGAATTTTGCGAACTCAATGAGGTAACCATCATTGATGGTTCACTCAATTCATGCATCACATCAATACATGTAACAAACTATTCACATCTTCGCATATTCATAAAATATCACCTTTCACTTTCAGAACAATCATCATATATACCACTTTAAGGGTTGGCAAGCTTCGATTTTTCTTAAGGCAAAGAGAAGGAAACCGAATTTGGGAGTAGCAAAGAGATAGATGAAAACAAGGTTTAACTTTGGTGGAGTTTTGATGAAAAACTCTGTGTTACAGAAAAACTTGAGAAAGAAGCTACGAGGAAGATGAAGACAAGAGTATATTACTTGTTCTTTCAAGGTTAAGAAAATTTAACTTTGGACTTGGACAATTGTCCACTTCTTAAGACCTTAGCCAATTTCCCCAAACTAACTAGTTCTATTTGAACTAGTTCCATTAACTCCCATCTTTTCATTACAATTATCTCCTAAGTTTTCAACGTCATCTTCTTCTCACAAGTTTCTTCAATAGCATTACACTCATTTCTATTTTCCATACATCAATTTACTTGCCAAGTGGCATTTTTCCTAGTACAATATATCCAACATTTTCAGAAATTATTCCTAAAATTCACCAAAATTCAAAATTAACCAATACACTCACCAATTAAATTTTCAATACAACAATTTCACAATTCTCAATAATATCACATCTCAATTCAATTATATCTGGAACTATCTATGAATGCATGTACAATTATTTTCATGTGCAAAAGTTCAATATTCACGTGTATGTGTATATCATATAATGCATGAATATGAGATGCATTTCTAATCTCTCAGTAATCTCTCATATTTCCTACTTTAGCCTCAACGTAGGTAACAAGATTTTACATGATCATCATTTACAGAAGAAAGAATGGGCACGTACAGGGAAATTGTTTGAGACTGGATTACAACAAGAGTTGGAGAAGGGGAAGGAAACTATACCAAATAGTTTAAATCAGCAAAAAAGGAAGGAGCAGGAGTTAACCTCTGAGAAGATATCAAAATCATAAGGAGAATAGAGCTTCTGAGATTCAAATTGAGCAAAGTAAGGGCAAAGGATCTCAACAGAATGATCAAGTTCTTGAGATGGCAATACAAGATGATAAGGAAGCAAGTCCTTCTGGAAGTCCTACTCAACTAAGCAAGGATTAACAGAAGCAAGATGATTCGAGTGGAGACCTTGAGGATCTAAACCTCCTTGCTGTGAGTCAAGTAGGTAACCATCTTTCCTATCCTATTTCTGAATTGGTTCCTAGTACTGATACTCAGAGTCCTGGTCTTTTAGGAGGGGCAGAGGGGGATTTTACCGTTAGGAAAAGTAGGAAATCAAGGAGGAAATAGACGTAAGAGGCCTTTATTCTGTTTTGTGTTATGGCTTTAGTTTTTTGGAATGTTAGGAGGTCTTAACAACCCTAAAAAACAACTAGATGTAAATGCATGTCTTAAGAGGTTATCAGTTTCTTTTATCTGTTTGATTTAATCTAGGATTAGGTCTCCTTCCTTTTTGAATAATGTATGCTCCTCTTTGTTTCCTAGATGGCTTTCTTACAGTAATGTAGATCACGCTTCAAATGCTAGGATAGTGATAGCTTGGAATCAGGATTGTTTCTTGTGTTCTATTCAAATCACAAATGATCAACTAATTCATTTAGAGGTTACCCCAATGAACAATTCTTCTTCCTTTTTTGTGACTTGTGTTTATGGGTCAAATAATCTCAATCATAGGAAGAACCTCTAGTCTGATCTATCTAATATCAATCCCACTGTTGGTAACCATCCTTGGATTATAGTGGGGGACTTTAATGCTATTATGTTTCTCATGAGGCCGAGCCTATAAGTCCCTCGGCTATGAATGGAATGAATGACTTTAGGAAGTGTGTTGAGGACTATGCTTTGTATGATTTAAATTCTAGTGGTCCTTGTTTTACTTGGAGCAATAAGCAATGTGGAGACCTCTTTATTGCTAGAAAGTTAGATAGAGCCCTTATTAATTCGGCCTGGAGCTCTAGGTTTCCTAGTTCTTATGGTGTTATTCATAATCCGAACATCTCAGACCACTCTCCAGTAGTGATTAGGTCTTTAGCAAACTTGCAGAAGAGATATTCTACTTTCAAGTTTTCTATTTTTTTAGTCTCTCAGCCTCACTTCCTTCAGACAGTATAAGATGCTTGGTCCTCTCAAGTTCAAGGTACTCTTTATGTAGTGTCCAAGCTTAAGTGGGTTAAAAAAGCTCTCAAATTTCTTATCTTTGGTCAGATAGGTGATGTGAATGATAGAGTTGAGAGTTGTGAAGTTGTTTTTAATAATATCCAAGATCAAATGAGACTTTTGCCTAATACTCCTCAACTGGTTACCAAGGAATCTGAAGCCATTAATAACTTAATTAAAGCTCTAGATGGCCAGGAGTCTTTCTATAAATAGTCTTCCCTTATTAAATGGCTCAGAGAAGGGGATAAGAACACCAAATTCTTTCATAACTCAATCCTTTCTAACAGGAACAGAAACAACATACACTCTTTACTAGTGGGAAATGGTAATAGGATTGTTGGTCTTGAAGAGATTCAAGATCAATTCCTTGGATATTTTCATAGCTATATTAGGGATAAAAGGACCTTCTCCCTTCTAAAGAGTTTGTGGAAAATCTTTTCCCTCACCCGTTGCCTGATAATCTTTCAAATTTTCTCATTGCTAAAGTCTCAGGACAAGAGATTAAGGAGGTTATCAGATCTTTCAATCCAAATAAGGCTCTTGGGCTACATGGGTTTAATGGGTTCTTTATGCATACTTGGTATATTATAGGAGAGGAAGTTACTAGTGCCATCCAAGACTTTTTCCAACATGGAAAACTACTCAAAAAGATTAATTCCACTTTTATTTCTCTTGTCCCTAGAAAAGATCATCCTTCCACAGTGTTTGATTATAGGCCTATATCTTGCTGTAATATGATTTTATAAGGTGATTGCAAAAATCATAACAAATAGGCTTAGAGAGATACTCCCTCACATCGTCAGCCCAAACCAAAGTGCTTTCATTAAGAACTGTTGAATAGCGGATAACATCTTGTTAGCCCAAGAGATCTTCAAGAATTACCACCTTTCAAATAACCAGAAGAGATGTGCTTTTAAAGTGGACCTATTAAAAGCCTATGACTCGATTCAATGGGATTTTCTCTTGAATGTACTAGTAGCTGTAGGCTTTTCTCAAAAGTTCATTGTATAGATCAAAGAGTGTATAACATCTCCTTCTTATTCTATTTTGATCAGTGGATCTCCATCTAAATTTTTTAGAGGGAAGTCAGGCTTAAGACAAGGAGACCCCTTATCTCCATTCCTTTTTATTATTTGTATGGAAGTTCTCTCAAGGAGTTTGAACGTTTGCATAGATGGTAGTTCTTCCTTTAAATACCACTGAAGGTACAAAGCTCTTAAACTCACGCATCTATTGTTTGCTGATGACCTTTTGTTATTTTGCCATGCTAATTTGGTTTCGGCACAAACTTTGCTTAATTGCATGTGTACCTTTTCAAATTTATCTGGTATGGGCATGAATCTTTCCAAGAGTCAGTTTTTCTTATCTCCTGCTATGGACCATTTGGCCCATCAAATGGAAGTTATTTCGGGTCTCAAGAAAAGTAATCTTCCCATTCGTTATTTAGGAGTACCTCTCTTAACAGGTAGGTTGTCTACGAGGGATTGTTTACCCTTGTTGGATCAAATTGATACTAGGATTAACAAATGGACTAATAAAAACCTCTCCTATGCTGGTAGACTTCAATTGGTGATTTTTGTCCTTTATACTTTTCAGGTATATTGGTCTAGTCATTTCATTCTCCCTTCTTCCATCCTTAAGGATATAGAGTCTAAACTTAGAAATTTCTTCTGGGCTGGGAAGGTGGCTACTAAATCTCATGCTAAGGTTAAATGGAGTGACCTATATAGACCAAAAAGGGAGGGAGAATTAGGTATCAAGCATTTGTCTACTTGGAATAATGTACTGATAGGGAAAAGAATCTGGTTTCTGTTTAATGATAGTGAATCTATGTGGGTTAAGTGGGTGCACACTATAATTCTGAAAAGGAAAAATTTCTGGAGTGCTCAAGCTACTAATAATAGTTCATGGAGTTGGAGAAAGATCTTATTTCTAAGGAATAAAATTGGGAACCAATTCAAATTTAGGATAGGAAATGAGAATTCTACTTTATTATGGCAGGATCGTTAGCATCCTAGATGAATCTTGAAGGACCTCTCAACACCGAGAGTGATCAATGGGTCAGAGCTTCCTACGACTGCAAGAGTGTCCGAAGTAATCAGAAATAATGAGCGGTGCTGGCAAGAGGCAACTGTCGAGACCATAAGTAACCTAGAGCCTCTACTGTATCAACCGAATTGTTCAAGACCTGATTGTTTGGAATGGTTAGCTAGCTCTTAAAAAAGGTATACAAATGCTTCAGCCTACAATTTCATAAGACCCCCGATTCAAAGTGTTTCTTGGCATAAATTGGTTTGGTTTAAAAGAAATAGCCCTAGGTGTTCCTTCATACTATGGTTGGCATTCCTTAATAAGTTGCAAACTAGGGATAAACTCCTCTACCTTCACACCCCTAATCATTGATCTTTGTGTACCTTGGATAATGAGACTATTGAACACTTGTTCTTTGAATGTTCCTTCTCTAAAACAGTGTGGTTGCACTGCCTCAATCACTTCCAAATACATCTTCCTAATCTGACAAACCTTCACTCCATTCTCAATTGGTTCAACCAACCCTCAAATATCCAAAACTGTGACATTAACATTTTTATCATCCTCCTTTCCGTTACTGTCTATAACCTTTGGACTGAAAGAAATACTTGAACCTTCAAAGATGAAGCCTTACACGTGGGAAGCTTAAACACCGGAGTGATCTTCCAAGATATGCAACAACTTGGCTCAAACACCGAGAGAAGGTAATTATTGGAATGCTTATTTTCTAAGAAAATATCTGAAGGTTTTGATTTCAGGTTAGGAAAAGGGAGGGTATCCAATCCCTCTTCGGTATCTAAAGCAAAAGAGAAGTCAGTTTTAGGAAATGATCCAGTCTCCGATTAGCAATAATCTTGGCAGCATGGAGTTGGCAGGTCTATGGCCTTTTCCCTGTGGTAGATAAGATGACTACAATGAAGGTAATGCAAATATATATCAGTAGGAGACCCTTCTCCTATGGTTGGTGTCCAGAAAATCCAATAGTGGTTTATCAAAGAAGATCCATTAGTTCTGGAAATTAGAAGGACATCATCTGACTCTTCAACTTATGTTGTGCTGTATTGTCGATATGGTTTGTAGAGGAATGATGGTCAAATTTGTATTACTGTAATTGTTTGTTAGAAAAGTTGTGTTACTGGTAAGATGAGCTAGCTCTATAAGGCCATCTTGGTAGGAAGTTATATATAGGCTCACGGTTGTGGAGTTTGTTCGTAAGGAATTTTTTGTAGGTTCCTTATGAATTCACATTAGGTTATTCCTTTTGGTAGGTAAGAGATTTACTGCTTAGGAAATATTTAGTTGTGTATATATCCTTTTCTTATGTGTATACAAATTTACTAATTTACCAAAAAAAAAAAGAAATAGGGTTATAGTCTTTGAGAGAGCAAGGATTTAGAATTTTGGGTATGAGTCTTATAAAGGTTTTGTTAATCTCCTTTAAAATTTCTCTTTCCCAATAAACTCTAATATTTCTTCATTAACCACTCTCTGAATGAGATGCCAAAACTTTTAAAGAAAAAATTATTTAACCTATCAAGAGAACCTAATAACTTACTTAGATTAAGCTAAAAAATAAACTTCTCCACACCTACTTCATTAAAAGGTTTGCATAAATACTTTACTGCCTCTCTTGAGATTTGATCTGATATAAAGTATTTTAATATCTATACAAAATATCATCTATTAGCATGTGAACCAAGAGTGTTTAAGAAATATTTAAAGGCTTTTTGATATATTTCTGTAGCGCCCCCTTACCGTAGAGTACGCACCGGGACGCCCGGAGGTCATTCCGGCACATATCGTACGTTAAAGGCGCACTACCATCGATCACTACACTCACTCCACATGGCATCATACCAATATTTGCGTAAAAAGCATC
>JAOQMQ010000009.1:5005018-5020525 GCA_027563845.1 Erythroxylum subrotundum | reverse complement strand
AGGAGGAGCTTGAATCAAGAAGGGAACTGTAGGAAGACTAAAAATTGACAAAGATTTCCCCTTTTTATTTAACTTCAGTTCCAAATTAAAGACTATGAAAGATTACGTTAATGTCACTAATATTTATAGAAGATGATAGAAAAACATAAACCCATAAAATTAAAATTACCTATCACCTTCAGTGCCGCTTTCTTCAGCCTCGCCGACGATACTTCCAGGACGAGAATCAACGGTGGCCACCGACCGAGACCAGGAGGAAGAGGATGAAAGGAATCGAAGTTTAAGGGCTCCGGACTGCAGCAAGCCGAGAAATTTATTGGTACCTTCAGTTCCAAATTAAACACCAACTTCGACCTTTACCAAATCAAACACCAAGAAAAAACATCAGTACTGGCCATCGGAATGCGTACCTTAGGAATCAACACGCGTGGAGGAGCAACACCGGCGACGTTGAGATGAGATTTGAAGTCGTCTGCTTTCGTTGAGAGAGCGCAGAGATTGGTAAAGTCACTAATGTTTATAGAAGATGATAGAAAAAAATAAACCCATAAAATTAAAATCTGGAATCACCTTCAGTGGAGCTTTCTTCCGCCTCACTGACGATGCGTCTAGGACGACAATCAAATGCTGCCCACCGACCGAGACCAGGAGGAAGAGGATGAAAGGAATCTATGGGTACCTTCAGTTCCAAATTAAACACCAACTTCGAGCATTAGCAAATCAAACACGAAGAAAAAACAGCAGTAATAGCCATCAGAATGTCTACCTTAGGAATCAAAACGTGTGGAGGACCAACGGCGGCGACGTTGAGACAAGATTTTAAGCCGTCTGCTTTCGTTGAGAGTGCTTTCGTTGAGAGTGGAGAGAGCGCAGAGAGAATCGTTGGAGGGAAATTTCGCAAAAACCCAACGCGCGTTAATATTTCTTAAACGACCGAGTTCTGATTTTTTGCCAACTCTTCCCCGACGTTTGCTTCAAAATTAAGTTGTAAATTGTATTTGGCCACACTTTAATTATACAACGTCTCAGTTAATACATCCTTTCCGCGTCAATTGAGTGTAACGTCGTAGATACCTTGCCCTTTTACTGACGTTTCAAAAACGTCGCAGATTGTCTTCTTTTTTTGTAGTGAAAGGACTCCACAAATGTTTTTAGTTTCTCCATTTCTTCGGTATTGAACTCAAGAATAGGTTTCTTTTCGTCAACTAATTACGAAGTGCTCACCATATATGCTTGACTTCGGTCGTTCCCACTGCGATTGGGCTTGCCATGAAGTTTCCAACACTTTTCCCTAGTATGCCAATGCTTTTTGCAGTATGTACATAATAGAGAATCTCGATTAAAAGCTTTGGATGAGTCCACTCTAGTGACAGCTGTAGAATTGTTAGCCTCCTTCAATTCCGTGGCCTTAGTAATAAGTGCAGAACCATCTCCTCCTTGAGGTTCAAGCATAACACTTCGACATCCCTCTTCCGCACGTATAATAGCGATTGCCTCATTCAGAGATGGTAGGTCTTGTTTTCCCAAAATCTGCACCCTTACAGCATCAAATTCCACGTTTAAACCTGCCAAAAAATCATAAATATGATTCTTTTCCACAAAACATTTCAAAATTGTTGCATCTTTACTACAGCGCATTTGGATACATTGATAATGATCTATCTCCTGCCACAAGCTTTGTAAGAGACTTGAATATTCAGTGACAGTCCGAGTCTCTTGTTTAGCTACTGAAACTTTCGTCCTAATCTCATAAATCTGTGCAGCATCATTGACTTTGGAATAAGTCTGTCGAATAGCTTCCCATATCTCCTTGGCGGTTCCTAGGAACATGTATGTGTCACTAATTTCTGGCAGCATTGAGTTCCATAGCCAGGACATAACCATGGAGTCTTGTTCATCCCATGTCGCAAATTTTGGATCATCCTGTAAAGGACTAGTACCCAATAAATGACTCAATTTCCCTCTCCCCTTTAGGAATGTGCAGACCAGTTGTGACCACTTTAAATAGTTCTTCCCATTCAATCGGTATACAGCTTGAATATTCTGCAAATCTCCAGGTATAGCAGCAGCAGTACTCTCGACAGAGTAGCTGATGATTTCTGCGGAACTACTAGGTGATTCTGACATGATTGATTCAGTAGGACTAAGGAAAGGAGCAGGAAAAAAGAAGTGATAAGGCTAGGACGTTGAAGAGGGATAGTGGAGATAAGATTCTCGGTCAGTATGACTAGAGAAGAAATCAAAGTTTTTTGGAAAGAGCCAATAGCTCTGATACCATGTGAAATATTAGCAGAGAAGAGATAATTTCATTCTCATAATCGGTAGGTTACAGCTATAGTTAATACATATACAATTGTCTATACTAAATAAAGTATCAAATTTCCTAAGATACATGGAAATCTATATCTTATTCTAATCCCTAGAAATCAAGGATTTACATGATTTCTATAGCTATACAATCTTCTAGATAATGCTGCATGATTCTAAATAATCTGAATGATTCTACATAATCTGACAAATACTAATGAAGCTGAGGGTAATAATTGTATGAGAAACTATTGTAGTGACCTAAAACAATGTGAGATGGATATTCAGATGGAGAACGTTCCTATAGGAGTTAACTTCTATACCTAAAGTAATAAACAAAAAGGATCATGGCTTTTGAGGAAGAAGTTAGACGTATGTATGGCCAATATTTAGTGGTTCCAAAAATTTTATGAATGTGTTTCTATGTTTCCAGGAACATTATGATAGAATAATTCTCTCGTCATAGTGCAAACAACAATTAGAAATAAAGTTAAAAAAGTTCCATACAGGTTAAACAATTTCCTACATGTAGTAAGGGCTTTAGGAAGAAGTGGCTAGGGGTTTATGCCTTTGTGTGGGAAGAACAAACAAATACAAATACATTAGGTTGATTCATAGCATAAAAGAAAGAGCTTAAAATCCTAAATAGAGACACAATTGGCAATACACATCAAGTTTTGAATTCCATTAAGCAGGAGCTAGTTCAGGTACAAGCTGACCTATATCTTGATCCACTAACTCTATTCTTCAATTTCTTGAAAAGTAGGCTACGCTCAAGCATTCCCAAGAACCAAAACTAGAGTATTCCATCATGAGACAAAGATCAAGAGAGCAATGGATCTTAGAAGGAGATAGGAATAACTCCTATTTTTCATAGGATAGTTGCCACAAGGAAGTTTAGACATAGAATTGTGTCCATTCTAAAAGGAGGAAGCCTAATCACAGTTTAAGAACTATTGAAGGAGGTTGAGGCCTACTTTTCTTATACCTTGGGAACTCTAACAGAAGCAACCTCTTCAGCTCAAATCATCAGGGAGATTATACAAGATCACCTATCTATAGCTGAGATGGAGAATTTATCTAGACCTATCACCAGAATGGAGATTAAGAGTGCTCTTAGAGCTGTAGATCCTCACTAGGCACTAAGGCCAAATGGTATGAACATATTATTCTTTTAGAGTACCTGGGTTATGACAGGAGACCTAATGACAATAAAAATTGAAGAATTCTTCTAGGAAAGGAAGCTTTTAAAGGAGATAAACAAAACTTACATAATTTTGATTATTAAAGGATATTACGGACCAATAGCTTGTTGCAACTTTATTTACAAAATAATATCGAAAATCCTAGCAGAGTATAGAGAAAGTACTGCCTGCTCATATTGGATACCAATAGCGGGCATACATTTTTGGAAGATATGCTAAAGACAACATTCTGCTTATGCAGGAATTATTTAGGAACTACATAGGAAATACAAGTAGCAAAAATTATGCACTAAAAATTGACTTTTGTAAAGGACATTACTCAATGGATTGGAAATTCATTCTGAAGTGCTTAAAGGCTTATGGTATCCCAAGCATATTCATTAAGTGGATTGAGCAATGCATATATGGTGTCTTATAACATTTTGATTAATGGTGAACCTAAAGATTTGAGGCAGGGGGGCCCAATTTCACCATATATGTCTCAATGTGTATGGAAGTTCTTAGCAG
Organism: Erythroxylum subrotundum; assembly: GCA_027563845.1. Lineage (NCBI taxonomy): Eukaryota > Viridiplantae > Streptophyta > Magnoliopsida > Malpighiales > Erythroxylaceae > Erythroxylum > Erythroxylum subrotundum. The sequence goes on along the minus strand of JAOQMQ010000009.1, from coordinate 5,016,506 downwards.
ATTGCTTATTAGGGTAGTTGAGAGGAATGAAGGCTTTAAATACCACTCAAGATGCAAAAGGAATGGTATTTTAATGCAAAAGGAATGGTATTTTGAGCCTAAATTAGGCTGATGATTTATTCCTATTCTCAAATGCAGATATTCAAAAAATTTCTAAATTACAGATTAATAAGGAGAAAAATGGGCTTTTATCTCTCGACTTGTGCTTCCCACAATGCCAACCGATACTCTTCCCTGACTAATTTCAAGCTTTTTACCTCTCACATATCTTGGGATCCTTATATCTTTCTCCAGTCTTTCATACACTGATTTCAAGACCCTATTGGAGAAAATAGAATCAAGAATAAGATGTTGGAGCTCTAAATCCTTGTCCATAGCAAGCAGGACTCAACTAATCTCATATATTTTTAATTCAATAAGCCTCTACTGGTTTCATATCTTGTGTTACCTAGTTTGGCAATTAAAGCAATAAAAAAAAAATCTCCTGAGCTGGTTCTTGTGGAAAGGAGGCGATGATGAGGAGAGTCTTAAAGCAAAAGTGAAATGGAAGGAAATTTGTGCTCCAAGAAACCAAGAAGGGTTAGGATTAATTTCCCTAAAAGCTAAGAATTTGGCTATATTATCTAAAAGGACTTGGAGGATGGTCAAGGATAAAACCTCATTACGGGTTAAGTGGATACATTGCTATCACAGAAAGGGGGAAAATATGTGGAACATGGATAGCAAATCTAATGAATATACCCCTGTTCCCTGGAAAAGAGGACAAGGTAACATGGATACACACGAGTAATGGAGAGTTATCTAAAACAAGACAGCCAGGGCTTTAGTGTGGGAGGCACAACCGGTGATCTCGTGGCATAATCTGGTATGAACCAAGTACATGCAACCAAGAATGATATTCTATATGTGGTTGGCAATTAAAGAAAGCTCCCAACCATTAACATGATACAGAAATTTTTATTTATACCTAATCCATGTTTAAAGCTTTGAAAGGGATTTCTCAAAGATATGGATTAGATAATATACCAAAAGAAGCATCTAGATTGAAGCTTATAGGTTTCCTGTTATATTTTGGTCCTTACGTAACATTTTATTTAAATTTCTAGTTGCTGCCTATTTTCTTAAAAGAAACTATGTTTTAAGATTTATAGTGATCCATATTTTTGATTTCTTGATTTAAGATATATAGTCAGAAACTTGACTTATTGATATCCTTCAAACCCATTAATTAATAATATGACCAAGATTCAAACTTCAAACCCAGGAGAGTGGGAAGACCATGCATGACGAGAAATGGAGTCCTCTCGATCAACTTAAAAGCAACTTCATGCTTAAAAGTCTTCTCATACACAAAAGCAAATGCGGACTCTTCCCCTGAAAATGGCTGTCGTCTCGTGTGGAATATTGCAAATGCACGAGTGCTTACTGGTAGCCAATCGAAATGGTTTGGTACCATTGCGAAACAGCTATTTCCAAAGGACGGATACTTCAAAATGAACCGTTCTATTGCAAACATGCATATTACCACAGGTTCGAAGTCTATGATTGAAGAAGGGGGCCATACTACCGCTCTTAAACTAGCATGTAAACAGTATAATTATTCTGAAACATTCTATTAGTTTGGTCCCTTGTGAAATAAAACCGGCTACAAGTAGCTAGTGGCTAATATCCTTTCCTTCAGGTAAAGATAAAAGGCCATGCGAGGGCCAGACAGAGCTAATGCCACCAAAAGTCACAAGCTTTAATCCTATCCAAGAAAATGTTTTGCCTGATGAAAAAAATGCCACCGGAAAATAAGTATGGCCAAAGGAACCAGTCATTTGACCCACGACTATAGCTCACTATCGCTTGTTTTTGCGTTCACTGCAACTAGCTCTGTATCAAAGATGAGCGTGGCCCCACCTGATATTTTCAGAATACAGATATCATTTTAATGATAAAGCATATTTTTTGGTAAGCCAGGCAAGATCATCTAGTACCCCAACTAGTGATGACAGCTCATTTAAATGTGGTGAGAATAGAAAACGTAACATATTATTGGCAAAAAAAAAAAAGTATCAGCATGACTAACTTGCTAAACAGCAGCACCTAATCAATGAAAATATGTGTATTGAGAACATAGAATCAAAGGAAAATCAGCAGAGAAGAGACCAAAGGATATTTTGAGGTATATGGAAAACAAGAAAGTGAAGAATTCAAGATGAAGGGCGTGATATATAGACAGAGGAAATTGCATACTAACATCTGGTCAATATTAGCGAAGTCGCCTTAGTTTCATGAAATGACCAGCAGATATTACAAGTATAAGCTAAGTGGATAGAAATTACCTGGAATAGTAGGGGGCGAACCCTGATCTCCATAACCAAGTTTAGATGGTATTTTCAATTTTCTCTTCTCACCTACACACATACCCAACAGGCCTTGGTCCCATCCTGCCTTGTCAAAATTTTTCCATGCACGATCAATCTCCAAATACAAGCATATAACCATATAAAATGAGAAATTACTATTTGTATAATTAACATTTCAGATGAACCAATAACCTTTGATAACTTGACCACTGCCAAGCTCAAATTCAATCGGGTCTCCCCTTTCAAAGCTGGAGTCGAAAACAGTTCCATCTGTCAGTTTACCCTGCAAAGGTGAAAAGTACTGACATTGGTCATGGAACTGAAACTTATACATAAAATGAGGTAAGTTGGCAACATTTAAAGAAGAATTCATGCCAACAAAAAGGCATCTATTATCTTGGCACTGCACCTGCTTATAATACAAAATACACAGAGATGTTGCATATATATACAGTGTTAGTCCCTTGCTTAAATAGACTTTTTGATGCTATAATATCAAGAAAAACTATCTTCACTGATTTGCAAGTGAGATGCTAATTTGATGAGGACAGCTGATCTAAAGATAAGTAAAACAAGTAAGTCATTTACATCCATATCTAGAGGGATTATAAAGTTTATCCACTATTCAATGCCCTTACAGTCCTAAAATTTTCTAGAAACCAGCACTAACGGCATGCCCTCTAAGAAAGTTTTCATATGAGTGTATTTCAGGCATTTGAACCATTAGTTTTGACAACCTTACACTCCTGGCATTATCCCACTTACTATACTAATGAATCCAAACTAAATATACCTGAAAAAACATTGTATTCTAAATCTAGACTATTGGGAAACAGTAGGAATGCCTTTTGCAGACGGCATTCTACTTCAGGATACAAAAAATGTAAAATATGGGTGCATTTCCATCCTCCTCTAGATTACGTGCCTAACAAAATAAGTAAAAAATAGACAAAAGCAGTAATGCTACCTACCCGATAATGTACTTTAATTCTATCTCCCTTGTGAGCCTTAACGTCACAGGATTCAGGTTTGTGCTGTAACAATAAAAATGACAAGAGCAAACCTTAGTAAGAAAGAAGTACATCACGGACCAAAAACATGCAGCAGTAGAAAGGACAAAAAAAAGAAAAATCAAAGATATATCCAAACTCGCAAAATTTCACCATCAACAAGTCATCAATTATCAATCACCACCAGAGGTTTGGAAAATTACCCATATATGAGCCATATGCATGTGTTTGAATAAAACATAATATCGGGAATTGGCAGCTAGGTTGACGGACAAAATGATATAAAATCGGTATCTTTTGGAAAACCCCATGAACAAATATACACCTGTCGCTGGCGGTAAAAGGCAATAAAGCTAAAAGTAGAGTAAACGGAGAATTAAACTATATAAAAAAATCACCTTAACCCCGATCTGCAACTCCTTCACATCTCCGGACTTGTTGGCAGAACCTGAGGGAGAACAAAAATGATCAAGTAAGCACCGAACCGAACCTTAGATCCGAAAGATTGTGAACTGAAAATGAAGAAAGAGAGCATCTTACCAAACGTGGCGAGTGCCAGAAGAAGGAAAATGGAAGCCGCCTTGACGTTGGATGGACAATTGAAACTCATCTTGCGATCCTTAAACCGTGAAACGAATTTCTATTATGATTTATGACGATATTCTCTCCAACATGATATATAGAAAGAGTTGATTAATATTAAATGAATAACCAAAAGCCAATTGGGTTGGGGTTTTGAAATGGGCCAAGCCCATGTTTTGACATTCTAAATGCTTTTTTACAGTAAAAACTAGAAGAAGAAGAAGAACAGAATACAAGTAATTCGTAAATTGTAATTCATCCTCAATTCAATCTAGTGGTCTCTTCTTCTCGTTTGAAAATGCAATGCATTGCACAAGGTTCTGTAATTCCTTTCACCCATAAAACCGTCCTCTTTCTTCCACTCCTCAAGCAACTCAAAAGCATCATCTCCCCTTCCTTGGCTGCACAATCCTTCCAACACTGTCTTGTAAGTCAACAAATCCGGAGCCATGGAATTATGCAACATATCACGCACAATCTCAATTGCATCCTCACACATCCCCCCCATTGCAAGACTACAGATCAAAACCATGTACGTACTCCCAGTCCCTACCAACTCTTTATCCCTCATTTCCTTGTACATCCCTAAACCCTGCCTAAGTCTTCCCTTTTCACACAACCCCTTCACTATATAACTATACGAATAGGCATTCGGCTCACATCCATACAACCCCATTTCACCAAATACCCTCATTGCCTCATCCACCTCTAAACACTTTGCATAAGCTTTGATTATCATATTCAGAACATAAGTATCAGGTATCACACCACACCTTTTCATTTGCTTCCTCAACGACTTAACCGCGTGCAAATACACATAACAAACATTCAACTTATTAAACCTCCTAAGCAATGAATTCAACAACAGAGAGTAAGTCTCGAGTGTCGGCTTACAATCCTCCGATTTCAACATTTTCTTGTACACATCAAACGCACGATTAAACAAGAACTTACGCCCACAACAGAACCGAATAACCGAATTATAGAGAGGAACGCTCATGTCGCAGGCTCCGGCGGCCACCTCCTCCACTAGTGTCTCCGCCTGGCGGTAGCGACGGCCGTCTATTAAGGTTTTGATCATAGTAAGATATGTCACATGGTTGTGCTTGTAGTTTCTCTGCTGGGCAGTCCAGCGAAAGATGTCCAGCGCGAGATCCGCGTCGGACTGAGCCCGGAGCGCCGCGTCCACGTCGGCAGGAGTGAACCCGGGTTTGAGGTTCTGGGTCCACGTCTCGAACTGGGTTTCAAGTGGGGTTCGAGTTCGAGCTCTGGTAGGGATTGGAGCACGTAAGACGCCAACTTTTGGCGTCGAAGATATAGAACTATATTGAGCCAGTAATTGTGGGGAGTTTCTAAGAACGAGGAAGAGTCGGCGGTTGAAGGTTGCCGGAAACATGACAGCGATGCGGGTATTAGGAAACGAAGTTTAAGAATGGGAAACACGTTAATATAAGAAAAGGTGTTGTACTTGTTTCGAGTCCATAAGCCCAAAACATGTGTTTGGGCCATAGGAAGGAGTGCTAAGAAGAACAGCAATAAAATTTTGTCGGATGTCGGTTCCCCACAGCTACTAATACTAATGCTGCTCGGGATTGAGTGATACTGATGTTCCTCGGTTTCCTCGCTCCCATTCGCAGTCGCATTCTTCTTCACTCCCCGCTTTCACAGCCACAGGCGGCTTACCCAAGTTGAGGAGTAGGTTTTTCTCTTCAGTTGTGTCTCTTGATCATAACCTTAAATGCGATTGATTGACTGACCGACTGACTATTTCTCCTGCTCCTCGTGGTTGTTATTCCTTTCATTTATCAGTGTTAGGATGCGCTCCTCCTCCAATTGTCTTCTTTCTTTTACTTCTCCTCTATGCCTGTTTTTCATTTTCTCTATTTACTGCTGTTTTATACAACTTGGGACTCCTTCCTGGGGAACCTTGTGGGTCAAGCTATTTTAGTCCACTGTCGATTGCTTTGTACTAGGGTTTGTGATTGCTAGACTGCAAATGGTTTTTGTTAATAGTTGATGACTCCCGTCATTAGTCACGCACGGAAAGAGCTGATCAACGCTTTGGATTCCTTTTGAACGCGATATACATGCTGTTAGTGAAATGCTTAACTATTCAACTCGTTAATTTATTGATATACGTACTATCATAAAATCACATATCTTTCTTTGGCGTTTATTATTGGAAATTAAATCATTTTTGAGCTCATAGCAGACAAACGTTCATTTCTTCTGCTATGGGTTCATTAAGGACTTGGCATTTCTAGTATGATAAGACCAATTTTGGCTGTGGGTCGCTTGAGGCTGTTAATTCTTTGCCTATGCCTTGTTGCAGGAGTATTGGAGGTGGCAATGGTGAGTATACGGAGACGCAAACACGTGGAACTCAGCCCGGGTACAATTATAGTTATTATAGTTATAACCTCACTTTCGGACAAATGTTAAGTTGCTCCGCTAGATCATCTAAATGTGGTGGCCTGTTATTAATAACTGAACATACTATTTATGTACCATACTTTTTTTTCTCTCTCTTATATGTTGCCTAATTAGGATATAAAATTAGTCTTTTCTTATCTTTGACGATTACTACCTTCATTATCGATATCATTGTGTTACTGTTTTCATTAAACATTAGATGGTGATGTTGTTGTATGCGTTTATTATAGGAAGAAGTTCCTCCTCAGTTACTGTTCCTGATACGGCCCATGGAAATATCTCTGATACTCATGAGCAAACTGGTAAACCTGTCAATGTGCGTAATATACCTTTGTTGACTTTCAACAACAAAATGGAAGTAAAAGATACCATTTTTTTACTTATACCAACCTGATTGTATTATATCTACTTGCTTTGTACTGTCTTCCCATGTTTCTTTATTGCTTTTTGGCTTTCCGCTTTACCTTTGCAAATGCATGTCCTGTTGGAAAACCCATGAACTAGTCTGCTGGTTATGTGTTTTGTTGGTTTAGTAACTGATTTTTGATATTTTGGGGATAGGCGGTGAGGAGGGTCTTGAGCATATAGAGGAGACTTAATCTCCGCCAATTTGCAAAATGTTTAGGGCACTGCAGAACTACCTAACACTGGACCAAAGAATGGGAATTTTGCGTTGGTCTTTCTTGGAAATATGAAAGAACAAATTGCTGGATAAAATTTAGGATCTTGTTTGGCAACTTTTTCCATTTCATAAACTTAGTGACTTTTTTTTTTCCAATTATGACGTGAAAATGCAGTCTGTCCATTGTCAGTGTTAAGTTCTCAAGATATTCTTGTTTTGGGAACTATTATATGCTTCCTTCGAGCTCAAGAAACTGAAAATTGTGCTACCTTAGAGAACTCTTAAAGTTTATGAGTTATGTGGGACCACCATTTTATGGTGAAACAACAAAATAGTGGTACAGTGGATTGGAGTTTGCTTTTGAAAGTAATAGAATGTGTAATCACTCCAGGCGATTGTTGATACAGTTATATCAAACTGCTCTAGAGAGGGAATATGATAAACAGATTGCAAGACATGACTTTCAAATCCATCTGTGGGAACTCGTTATTTCCAGTTTTGATATTTAAGCTGTTAAAATTCTGCCAACCTTTCAAATAGAAATACTATCTGGCAGCTCAATCATAAAGAAAAATGTGATTTCCACAGTATGAGCTGAATCTCAGAGAATGTGATGCAATCTTGACAAAGGATGTTCTTCATGCAGGTTAAGGAAGAAAAGGAACTGATTCCAAACCCACCTGCAAAGAAACAGAGAAAATTTGTCCATGTTGACCCAGAAAGTCCCTTAGAAGTTCATGCCTATCTAATGCAGTTGAAAGAAGATAACAAGCTGGAGCTAGGACCAATGCAGAGAAGTGAGGAGGTGCCAGTGAAAGAGTGGATGGAGAACTACTATCCACAAGTATTTACAGTGTTCCCGCAGGATCCAAAAGTTGTTTTCCAATTTTCTGAAAATTCAAAGCTAAGTGAATTTTTATATTACCTCTATTGCCTTTTCATCTTTGAGCTAAGGAACATAGTTTTCATGGACTGTCGTGTCTCCCCAGAATATGTAGACTCATTAGGAAAAGTGATTAAGATTTTAGAGAAGCAAGGTTTTGACTGTAGATTCATGAGGTCGGAATTGGTAGTGGTAGAGTACATGATGAAGAAACAGATGGAAATCCTGCTGGCAGAGAAAGATATGGTTGCTGCGAGAACAATAATTCTAGAGAGAAAATTTCAAGCCGTAGCAAGTAAGAAAGAAGCAGAGCTGAATGAGAAAGGAAAGCAGCCAGAAGGTACTGAACCACAGATTGGAAATCTTCCAAAGCACTGGAATGTGCTGCAAGAAGACACACATAAAAAGCTGAGAGAGCTGAATGTCCTTCCTTATGCCGCTTTGGAGGAAGAGTACATTGAACAGATTCTAGCTTGCCATAAGAAGATGCTAGCAAGTAAGGAAGAGGAATTGAAAAGAATTGGACTAGTTCTGGAGAAAATAAACCAGCTGCATCAAGGTAAGGCAACTTTCTCTGCTTAGCACAACTATCTTAGCGACACAGTATTGTTTTTCTGTTTTTTCTCCTTTTTTGACACTTCTATTCGTTTTCTTTGAGGCACAGTAATATCTGTGCATTGTAAAGCTGCTGTGCTTTCTGATTCCAATTTTATTCCCGCCAAATTTATGCTCATGTCCATCAGAAATGGAATACTAGGGAATGAGGCACATTTTGAGTGTACAACTGTTCGTACAGAGAAAGCAGAGCAATTTTCCCTGGATAAAACCCTTTAGCAATTACTTTCTGTTGCCATGTTCACGAGAACATATTGATCTTTTGGATGCGTAATTTATGGTCAATAGGCTCTGTGCATGTGGTTGTTGGGACGTTGTAGAGGTTCTTATCTCTTGAACGAGTAAGACAAGTTGAGGTGGTTGTTGTAAAATTGATGTTTTTAAGTGGAAGGGGACAACTGGACTAAATGCCCGTGTATGCGTTACATGACATCCATGTAATGATCTTAGCGTTTCACTTGTGTTCTCAAAGAGAGAAATTCGATAATAGCTTAATCACGATTCGCCCATCATTCCTTACTACTATCGTTTTCCAATCAATCTGATCTAGTGGTTATGGCCTATGGGTTTCAAAAACCCAAATTGCGTGTTGGGAATCTGTATTACTTGAACTGAAATCTTATCATGTAAACACATAACTCAATTGTCTTTTGTAACTTTAGGATTCTGAAGCCTTTTAATTTTCATAGTCTAAGTCTTGTAATTCTGAATTTTTCAGATTTCAAGAGGTTTGAGGTTTTGGAGTTTCTAAGGTTTCAATATGAATTTTTCGGAAAATATCATATCTAAATCTTATTTTCAGAGTTTGTTTCAATTACAAAATTTGATACCAATATCAATCAAATATTTTAATCAAATTATAGAATTAAAAATTGGCTTTAATATCATTGTTGAGAAATCAACGTGGGATCTAATCCCGCATGTGATAGAATAAATACGAAACTTTTTTGTTTGATCTTTTGAAAGTTAAGATCACTTAAATTATATAAAAACGATTAACACATAAATTATAATAAAGCAAGAATAATAATTCGTACTTTATTTTGAAACTTGATCTTTTTTTTTTATTTGTCCTCTCAAACTATTTTTAAAATTGGTTCATTTCAATCACAAGCATCTAGCCTCTGCACAAGTATTTAGCCTCTAACAATATTTACATAATGTTTTGAGAGAATTTTGAAGTTGTTATAGAGAGGATTAGGAGTGCTAATTCCCTTGAAGTCTTAGGAGTGCTAATTCCCTTGAAGTCTAAGCTTATTTATAATTTATTTTTGAAAATGTTACCAATTTAATTGAAATTAAATTCTAATTTTAATTAAACCTTAATTATAATTACAATTAATTCTAATTAAATACTAATTGGGCCTAAATAAAATTCAATATCTCATGTTGATCCTTATTTATTAAATATATTATATTTAATCATAAAATTTCTCAAACTTTATAAAGTCTTAACTTGATTATAGTACATTCTCTTTAATTCATTTTTTATGTGTGGACCATTAGTTTCCTAAATATGTTGACAATAAATATAAATTATAACTCTAAGTTATATTTAGGATAAATTAAACTCATTGAATATATCTTTAATTATCTAATTTAAACAATTTATATCCATAAATCAAGATTGACATATAGCAATGCATTATGAATACCTAAATATTTAAGAATGTCAAAGTGATTTTTACTAATCTTTCCGTACATGATTTTTTTGTATAATTAAATCCTTTCATTATATAATGTTCTGACTAGACATAGAACAAGAAATTAATGTCTACTCTATTTGAGTCTAATCATGTAAATTCTTCGCAATTAGTAATTGATTCAATTAATGACAATTAAAAACTACTTTCAAAGTGTCATTCTACCTTAGTCAAGGATTTCTTGAATCAATACTAATCGAGAACAATAGACCATTCTCCCTAATTACTTTAGGGTGATGAATCCTATATTGATCACTCAAATATCTTCACATAATTCATACTATATATCCAATGAATACTAATTGAGCTACCCTTGACTAGAATAAGTCATAAGTATTATCAAAATATAGCAATTCCTATAAGAGATAACTTTGGAGATCTCAAGCCAATAGATCACTTATATAATAATCACAATGAGGATTTTCATAGACATACAAGTAATATTTCAAATAAAAATCTCATATGGGATCAATTCAGTGAACTTTTTGTTAACATGCACCCATATGTTTATTTAAATACCTTCATGCCTTAGTCTATGAGGGGTCAGAAACAAAAGCAGACGAATGACGTCATTTTGAGACGAAGATGACATCATCAGACAATTCAAGGTTGGGAAAATTACCATAACTTTCCCTACAGATATCGGATTAAGGAGTTCTTTATATGGTTGGAAAGATAATTTCAAGAGCTACAACTCTTATGAAGACCTCAAAGGCCAAGTCTTCCATCTGAGGGGTCAGAAACAAAAGCAAACGAATGACGTCATTTTGAGACGAAGATGACATCATCAGACAATTCAAGGTTGGGAAAATTGCGATAACTTTCCTTACAGATGTCATATTAAGGAGTTCTTTATATGGTTGGAAAGATAATTTCAAGCGCTACAACTCTTATGAAGACCTCAAAGGCCAATTCGTCCATCTGAGGGGTCCGAAACAAAAGCAGACGAATGACGTCATTTTGAGACGAAGATGACGTCATCAGACAATTCAAGGTTGGGAAAATTATCATAACTTTTCCTACAGATATCGGATTAAGGAGTTCTTTATATGATTGGAAAGATAATTTCAAGAGCTACAACTCTTATGAAGACCTCAAAGGCCAATTTTTCCATCTGAGGGGTCAAAAACAAAAGCAGACGAATGAAATCATTTTGAGACGAAGATGACGTCATCAAACAATTTAAGGTTGGGAAAATTGTCATAACTTTCTCTACAGATATCGGATTAAGGAGTTCTTTATATGGTTGGAAAGAGAAATTCAAGATCTACAACTTTCATGAAGACCTC
>JAOQMQ010000009.1:4982759-4994828 GCA_027563845.1 Erythroxylum subrotundum | reverse complement strand
TAATTCAAGAGTTCAACTAATTGTCTTTAGTGGAATGACATTTGGTTAATAAGCTGGAATTAATTCTAATGAGATTACATTAATTTCGGGCTTATTGGAGCTTGAATTATATAAGTCTAATTAGATTCCCCATTTGGCTTCTCGGAAGATTATCAAGCAAAGTAAGAAATATAAATAGAGGTTTTAAAGCCTCTGATTGAATGTTGGGCTTACTTTAATTAATTGTTAATTAGAAGCCCAAATGAACATTTAATATTGGGCTTAACTTTGGTTTGATTTGATTAATTAGATTATTAAATTAAAACAAAGTTATTAAAGAAAAAGGAGGCTATATTTTGGGTTTTTATAACTAAATGTGCAGCTGCACATTTAGCATTGAATTGCTAAATTTAAGATGGTTTTTTATCATGCTTTATCATCATTAAATGGAGTAATGATCTTATCATTAAATGGTTTAATGATTGTCTTTTAATGATGGCATGTAATGTAACCTTTTAGCATTCATTTGATTAAAGAAGGAGGAGCTGCATTTGATTTACTTTCTCCCTTCTTTCATCTAATAACCAAAAATGAGAGGTCACATTTAGGTTATTGGTCTTTTCATATAACCATCTTAAAACAATTGAGAAGAGTCTCATTTATTGGCTTCTTTATGATTGATTAAAGAATGAAGTGATGCATTGGATGCATAACACTTCTTTCTTTCATGTTTAATCAGAATTGAGAAGGAGAGAAGAAGGTGCTCTTGCGTTTTTTGGCTCACTCTCTCCTCTCTTGGATAGCCTAGCCGACACTTAAATGAGAAGAATCTCATTTTTGACTTCTTTCAACTAAGGAAAATCTCCTCAAAATATTTCTTCTTCTTTCCCACCAAAGGATCTTGTTAACCAAGTTGTCCAAGAAGAACAAGTGATAGATCAGATTGGTCGAGGATACAATAACAAGGAGAGGATACATTGACAAGGAGAGGATACGAAAGCAAGGAGTCAAAGATGTAGCAAGCAGTCGATATAATTTCCATCTTGTTCTTATGTTAATTATTTTCCTTATACTGTATCATGTATGGCTTGGCATGTTGATTTGGTTATTATACTTCCGCTGCATTTTGATTTTGGAAAAAAGTTTTGAAATCTACCGTTTTAGCCAAATCTCGCATGCTTTTGTTTTCGATCCAACAGATGACTTTCACTTATCCTTTTAAAACTTTTTTATATAGACAAATGCCTTTCGACACTTGTAATGAACCAATTACTTTTCAAAGATGTATGGTGAGCATATTATCAAATTACATATAGCTGATCATTGAAGTTTTTATGGATGATCTATTTTTATATGCTTTTGTAATGAGTGTTTGCATAATTTGAGTTGTATTTTACAAATATGTGGGAAAACTATCCTCGTTCTTAATTTTAGAAAATGTCATCATATGGTAGGACAAGGTATAGTTTGAGAGCATGTTGTTTCCTCTAAGGGGATTGAAGTAGATGAGGCCAAAGTAGATGTTATTTAATCTTCGCCTTACTAAGCTAGTTTGTGAGAAGTTCACTCATTTCTTGGCCATGCATGTTTCTGTTGGAGGTTCATCAAAGATTTCTTAAAAATAACAACCCCATTTTGCAAGTTACTCTAGAAATATGTTATTTTAAAACTTAACAATGATAATAAAGAAGCATTCAACAAGTTAAAAAAGTTGCTAATTTCAGCACTTACTATTTTACCATTCAAAATTATATGTGATGTAAATAGAAAAGATGAAGGAGCTATTTTAGGATAATAAGTGAAGAAAGTGCCTCCTGTTTTTTACCATTCGTTTATAGCCTTAAATCATGCCCAGAGAAATTACTCAACAACTGAAAAAGAGTTGTTAGTGGTAGTTTTTGCTTTTGATCACTTATTAGGTACTAAAGTCATAGTTTTATCTGATCATACATTTTTTAAATACCTGTTGTCAAAGAAATAGGCAAAAACCATATTGATAAAAAGGATTTTATTACTAAGAAAAATTGATTTGGAGATCAAAGACAGGCAAGGTGGGAAAAATTGAGTGGCAGATCATTTAAGTCGTATGTCTCATATTCATATAAACTTTGATTTATAAGAAGAATTCTCGGATGATTCAACTATTCTTTACTGGAGTCTAATTGACATAGTATACCAAAATAGTAAATTATTTGGCTATTAATATGTTAGCTATAGATTTATCAAAAGCTCAAAGAGATAAGATCAAAAGTGATGCTAAGCATAATATATGGGATGATCTATATTTGTGGAAGCATTGCTCCAATCAGGTAATATGAAAATATGTACCTAAAAATGAAATCTCATATATCCTCACATTTTATCATTCTTGTACTTACGAAGGACATTTTGGTACTAAAAAAACAACAAGAAAAATTTTGGAATGTGGTCTTTATTACCTTTATTATTTCGAGATGCTTACATGATTTTATAAAGCTTATGAGCGAAGTCAAAGAACAGGTAAGTATCACTTAAAGGAATGAGATGCCACAAACTCCACTTTTTGTTTGCGAAAATTTTGACATTTAGGGCATCGATTTCATAAGACCTATTCCCTCTCTTTCTAAATTTTTTTACAATTCATTAGCTTTCAATTAGGTGGTGAAATGGTTGGAAGAAAAGGCCACCTAAAAAGATGATTCCAAAGCAGTTGCATGTTTTCTTCAATCTAATATTTGTGTAGGTTTAGTATTCTATGAACCTTAATTAGTGATTAAGGTAAACATTTTTGCAACCAAATTGTGGAGGTCGTTTTAAAGAAATATGGAGTGACTCATAAGATCGGTACATCATACCATCCACAAGCAAGTGGACAAGCCATAATTCCAAACAGAGAAATCAAATCAATCATAAAAAAAGGGTTGGACAAAAGAGAAAAAGACTAGAGCTTGTGGCCTGAAGATGCACTTTGGACTTATCGAACAACTTTCAAGACACCAATTAGTATGTCACCCTATAAGTTAGTACATGGTAAGGCTTGTCATCTCCATATTGAATTGGAACACAAAGCATTTTGGGCTATTAAGCAGTGGCATGTGAGTTTTGATGAAAGTGGGAATCATAGAAAATTGCAACTACAGGAACTTAAGGAGATTTGTAAAGAGTCTTATGAAAATGTAAGAATTTATAAAGAGAGACTAAAAGCTTCACATGATAAATTCATTGCTCGGGAAGAAATTTTTCGTTGCTCAAAAAGTTTTCCTTTATCATTCAAAGATTTGGCTCTTTCTAGGTAAGTTATGATCTTGATGGATTGGACCCTTTATAATAACTATGTATTTTCACAAACAGTTCAAATACAAAACATGTCTTCCTATAAAGGTTTTAAGGTAAATGACCATTAATTGAAACCATACTATCAGAATGTAAACATTATAATAATGGAGGAAATGGATTTAAAAAATCATATTTATTTTGAAGAATGAACAACAACACCATTAAGCTAACGACATTAAACAAAAGTGCTATTAGGAGGCACCCTAAGTTTATCTTTTATTTTTTATTTCATTCACATTTTGGACTTTTATTTCAATTTTTGTTTATGTTTTACTTGCCTTTAGGACTAAAAGGGGAAAAAATTGGATGGAATCGAGAAAGGAAACTGAGGGATTCAAGATGTTTTAAAGGACACGATTGTGTGAAAAAGGGCATTCTTGTGTCAACCCAAACACGACCATATGAAAGGGATATTGTAACTATCTGTAAATGTATGGAAAATCGTAGGATGTTGTTTTAATATGATATGCCTGTGTAGAATTATACATGACTGTATAGGAATTGGAGATGCCCGGTTAGAATTAGACATGACCGTGTAGGAACTAGACTCGCTTGTGTCCCTTAGACCATGTGACTATCTATAAATGTGTGGAGGCAGAGAAGTTGATCCGCAAAAGGAAACAACCCTATAAACTTATACATGCCTGCATCCCTAGGATTGTGTATGTCTCTGCAATCATGTGTTTGTGTAATCATTGAGGTAATCTAAGGGACACAACTATGTCCAACATATGAAACCTACTATTACATTGCTTCAGTGTATCACATACCCAATATATACCAACCTCAACAACCAAGAATCATAAAAACTGAAGCACCATCTTCCAGCAATATTAAGCAGAGGCATCCAATTACCCATAAGCATAAGGACACATAAGGATCATCTTCCACAATCAGTCATGCCCAAATCAACGGCAACAAAAACTTTTGTCTTTATTAATATCTATCAATCTTGGAATCTTCAATTTAAGCTAGAACAATCATATGAAGAACTAAGCATATTTTAAAAGATTAGTTCACAATTTATGGAGAGCCACCCCGGGAATCTACCTTCCCAAAACTGTAGGTGCCACCAGCATAAACTGCTAACCAAAACCCATATGCAAACCATCTTCTAACCCATTCACCAAATGATTCTCCCTAACCAAAACAACGACAAGAAGGTCCGTCATTAAGATCTATAATGCAAAAAGGGAAGAAACTATAAATGATAAATAGGTGAAGGCCAAAAATTAGAGGTTTTAACACCTTCCAAAATGAACATAATTAAAGAAAAAGGTATGAAGAACTTTATGAACAAAAAATCTATGCTTATAGGTATACTCATATTCATACCTTAGAAGAATTAAATATCAAAGAAGAATTTGAATCTTTGGTAAATTAAATAGGCTGCATACCTATGTCAATACGCAATTACCTACTTCTTTTAAACTAACACGAGAGTTTTATACAACCTTTCAATTTAATGACGAGCCTGACCTTAATTTTTTTACAAAGGGGACAATCAAATATAGAATGATGGGAAGGGAATTCTCTTTTTTAATTGTTGAATTCAATATTGCAACGGGGTTTATTAAAAAGGTTGATGCTAAGAAGGATTTGTTCATAAATTCAAAATGTGATTACTCTTTTTAACTAATTGAATTAGGAAGGGAATGGTTGATTGATTATACATCATATAAACTAAGTTCCTTGAAAAGTTCATATATAAAGAATACCGTTTTAAAATATTTACAACAGTTTTAGCCTACAACTCTTTAGGACAACGAGATAGTGTAGGGATGTTAACTAAAGTCGAGTTTTATTTTCTGTGGCGTATGGAACAAAATATTACAATAAACTTAGGTTATTACTTGATTACGCAATTCTGTTTTGTGATTCAAAAGAAAAATAAACCTTTAATCCTAAGATCACACATTCCTCAGCTAGTCATTAATTTGGATTTTCTTGATTTGTCTAATACTGATATGTGTATTGCTTGAGAGATGGAACCTATCGATCTAAATTGTTTACCTAGGATGGAAATCATCACAAAACAGTCTGACACTAGTTTCAATTTTATTCCACTTGGTCCAACTATTATGTCTTCTAGGACATTTCAATACAATAGACCTTCAGCTGTAAAACATCCAGCTACCAACCCATAAAAAGATGACTTTAAGAAGTCCTTTACGTGTGTGCAGGCGTACAAGAAATGACGTAGAGAGAGGTTCTCTGTCTTCTCTCTAAGCTTTAGCATCCTCACTCCTTTTTCGTATTCACACTTCTTAACCTTTTCACAGTTTGAAATGCTCCTTTCATCCTTCCCTTCTTCCCTAAGATCCCTCTACATCCTCAAACCACCTTCTCTTTTAGTTTATTTTTCGATCATCCTTGTGTTCTCTGCTTGATAGGCTAGGGCAGTAAGGTCTTTCTCTTTTTTTTTTCCTTCCTCCCTCCCGCCCTTTTTTATTTCCTCATTTGACATATGCACCTTTCCACTTTTCCTACCTATCAAAAACTATTACCTATGCAGATACAACTATCCTTCCCCCCCCCCCCCACCCCCCCAACCCACTACATAACAAAACAACTTTATGGAGGATTTTCCTCCTTTACCTTGCCTTCAAACCCAGTTGTTACACTGAAAGCTCACAACTCTTCACCTTTACCCTTCACCTCTTCTGCTGCACCAATTTCTCACTCTCCTCTCCTACCATCTCCTTCTACTCTACCTGCACTCCCCTCCTCTACTTTAACCCAACCTTTGCCTCCCTCTTCATTGACCAGTCCAATACCAACAAGGAGAACTTGGAAGCAGATGGTAGGTGGTTTCTCAGACCTTTCTCTATACTTTTGTCCACCCATGACTGATGTTGGTCACATTATTGTATCCTCGGATCTAGAAGTTTTGCAAGAAGCGTCAAATCTTGGGAGAACTCCCTCATTCAGGCAAATGTTGAAATTTTTTCTTCTTTCATCTACGGTACCAATCATATATTCCAAAGGAAGCTTCTATGGGAAAGTTTATCTGAGTTTCGGAAGGTTGTAACTGGCCCTTGTGTAGCATCCCCTTACCGCAGGGTACACACCAGGACGCCTGAAGATCATTCCGGTACATATTCTACAATAATGACGCGCTACAATCAATCACTACAATCTCTTCACATGGCATCATATCTTTATTCTCTTATAAAGCATCATAAGAAAATCACAATATTTTAAAATCCAACTTTTTCTACATTTCATTGCACAAAACCGAAAGCCTACATTGTGTCTTTCAATCTTTCCTACATGTACCTCATCTAAACCTAGTACAAAAGTACTACATGAAAGAGGAAAATATATAAAGTCTATCTAGTTTGTCCAAAAATCCCAGCTGACCAACCTTTGAGCTATGACTTCTCTTGCCAAATCACAATTTACACGGTTGGTAGAGCCTCTCAATAGCTAGAGTCATCTCTCGGTCCTGAAAAGACAACGTTGCAATTTTGGTGAGTTTTGCGAACTCAATGAGGTAACCATCATCGATGGTTCACTCAATTCATGCATCACAACAATTCACATAACATATAGTTCATAACTTTGCATAGTTAAACACATATCACATTTACATGTAAGAGCAATTCAATTTGGCATTTCAACAATCTACATACTTAAAAAAAGTACATATCAAATACTCATGAGACACTTTTCCAATTATTACGTTGTTGTGACCGAGTGCCTGAATTATCCCGTATTTATTTTGGATACCGGGCTGATTAATAACTGTTCCTTATCTGCAAAGGATACAGGGCTCATTTTACATAATGGGCCTTGGGCCCTTAATCACTGTTTGAGCTCGAGGCTCTTTTCACTCGTTGAGCTTTAAGCTCTGATCGGTGGCTACTCAGGTCACAACTCCCATTATCTGATCATGCATTCATGTATGAAATGCATTTCACATTTTCAATCAATCATATTATAACACATTTTTCTCTTCACATTCACACTCATCATTCAAAACATAATTTTAAACAAACAATAATTGAGAGAAACTGTCTAGGTTACTCACTTGTTGCTCTCGAAGCTAATGCCTAGAAGTTCCGACAATATTTGGGGGTTGACGTTCTAATTGCTCCTCTATATCAAACAACATACACATATATCACAGTTTGTACAATCATAAGTGTTTAATAATGCACATGAATGAAATGAAATATGTACAATGCATGTTCATGACAATCCGGGTATCATTCCATCAATTTCATTACAAAATCATTCTCATAACCAAACTCATCTAAGTATAATTTATACTTAAGCTTATACCTTACTACAACCATTAAAATCTCTATTCCTTTCTCATTGACTCACTTCAGATTTTTCCAATTCATACTTTCGGGTCCACTGTTCACATGTAATTAGAAAGTGTAACTGAAGTAATTTAGTCATACTCTCTTCTAGAAAAGTGTTCCTCTATGTCTTATGTTTCTATTGACACCAAAATCACTCAATTTAGTTCAGTAATTTGGAAGATATACCTGAAACATTTTCGGATTGTTCTTATTCAAAAACAGTTTACTATGTACAACTTACATCCAGAAATTGAACAGCTTAGAGACTAAATCATAATTCGACCTTTTCATATGATCTGTAGCCCTATTTCTCTAGTTTACTCCAAAAAAAATCATCTTATTTGAAATCCTACGGATCCAGATATAATCAAAATACTGAAGGGTGTTTGGTAAGATAATTCCTATTTTCATTGTTCTAACAGATTCCATATTTTCATTTAATCAATCTTTTCCAATTCAATTCAGAATGCTACCAATTTTTATGGAGAGGTAGAAAAATGTGTTAGGAACCTATTTTGGGACAACATCCATAAATTTCTCTAGAGATATCAGATTAAGGTCATCTTAGGATGGTTTCAAAGAGGACGTTGAGATCTACAACTTTTGTGAAGACCTCAAAGAGAGATTCTGTCATCTTAAGGGTCAAAATTAGACCAGACGATACAAGATGAACAGTGCCTAGAAGAAGTTTATGAACAGTACACAGACGACACGTCATCACCAGACGATATGACGTCATCACCAGACGATACAACTATACTCCTGAGCATCTCAACTTATAAGGACCATAACTTTCAACTCAGATGTTCAAAAATTTCGTACTATATATCGTTGGAAAGATAAAAAAAAGATCTACAACTTCCATAGAGACAATTTTGTCAAAATCTATCTAAATCAGTACAGTTAATTCATGGAAGTTCAGATCAAGATTCAACTCTCTCCCACTATTCATTCCCAGAATTTTCAGACTTCCAATTTTTTTCAAAATCCAACACTTCTATTTTTATTCTAATCATTTCAACTCCATTTCACTAAACTCATTCACCACAATTCATACTACTCCTAAAAATGCAATTTAACCAAGAACCATCAAAAAACCAAAAATTTATGGTTCATCCTATTCATGCTTTGTCACCTTTCCTTTAGTTTCAACAATTTTCCATATTCTCTATTTTCTTCTCAACCTTCACTTATACACTCACTCCCAACTTAGACCATCATTTTACAGCTACAATTCAACTCAAAAACCATTTTCTTGATCATCTCTAAGGAAAACATTTACTCACGTACACACCCATATATATATTTACATGCACAGTAAAGAAACAGAGCATGTCGCCTTCCCAAACTTTAATCTTCTACACTAACCCTATACACCATTTCATTGCTATTTCTAACTCCAAAAATCATTTTTACATCACCTAATTACTAACAATCTTTCAAAAACTAAATTAACACTATAACTAAAATTTTCATCCCAACAACACAGTATTCATGAATATACACGTAAGTGTCATTTTCCATGCAGATGACAGTAATTCATCAAATTTATTTCATAAATTCCCAACTTTAAAGGATTTATTCACTACTTACTTGCTGAAAACTCCAAAGTCTTCAGTTATCTTCAAGCCCTAAACTCCATGCAAATCACATATTTCACTGTGTACAATGACCAGCTTCTGGTCTTTCTTAGGGTAGAAGACACAAATAGCAAAGTGGGTTTGGTATAAAAAAAGGAAAAACACAGAAACCTCTTAGAAGGTGTTTGATGAAAAACTTTGTATATTGGGAGGAAATTCGAAGAAGGTGATTATGAAGAAGTTAACTGAACAAAACTTAACCTTTCAACTCTCAGAGAACAGTAACCTACTTCTAGCAAAACTACAAAAAGCAGCTTAGCACTTGTCACTTTCCTAAGGTCTAAGCTCTAACCAAGTTTCTTTTGAACTAAACTCTTTAACTCCCATCTTTACAATCTAATTATCTCCAAATATCTTTCGATTCCTTGTTCCCTATTTATTTATTTTTATAAAACTCCATAATTCTTTATAAATTTCGAAAATAAATCCTAAATTCACCAAAATTCAGAAATACAATATTTCCACTAATCAATAATATTTCCAATATAAATAAATTCAAAATTTCAAAATTCTAAAAATCACATCTCAATCCAATTATACCTGGAGTTATTCATGAATGCATGTTCAATTATTTTCACGTGCAACAACTTCACTATTCATATGTACGTTTATGAAATTTTATGCATGAGTATGAAAAATGCATTTCTAAACTCTCATTGATCACTTATATTTATTATTCTAACTTTCCTGCAAGTAACAGGATGTTACAACTCTCCCCTCCTTAAAAGAAATTTTGTCTTCGAAATTCTTACTTGTTTGCTCGAACAGGTGGAGATATTATCTCCTTATATGCTCCTCTTTCTCCCAAGTTGCTTCCTCAGTTGAGTGTTTCCTCCAAAGGACTTTCACCAATGGAATGACTCTGTTCCTCAACTTCTTTACCTGCGATCCCACAATCTTGATCGACTCCTCAACATAGCTTAAGTTAATAGCAACTTCAGTCTCCTGAGCCGGTATCACATGTGTCGGATCTGATCGATATCTTCGGAGCATATTCACATGAAACACATCATGCAATCGAGACATCTCATTCGGTAAAGCCAACTTATAGGCCAAATGTCATATCCTCTCAATAATCTCATAAGGACCAATGTACCTAGGGCTCAACTTGCCCTTTTTACCGAATCTCAAAACTCCTCCCCAAGGTGGCACTTTTAGGAATACTCTATCTCCCACACTGTACTCTATATCACGTCGGTGTTGATCCACATAACTCTGTTGTCTATCTTGAGCCGTTTTATTCGGCTTCTGATCAACTTTACCTTATCCACTGTATCTTGTATCAACTCTAGGCCTTCAACCATTCTCAAGCCCTCTTCATCCCAATATAATAGCGACCGACATTTTCTACCATACAGTGCCTCATACGGTGCCATTCTGATATAGCTGTGATAATGGTTGTTGTAGGCAAACTCTATCAATGTCATATATTGATCCCAAGCTCCTCTAAACTCTAATACACAAGCTCTGAGCATATCCTCAACAGTCTTGATTGTCCTCTCACTCTGTCCATCTGTCTGAGGATGAAATGTTGTACTAAAGTTCAACTTAGTCCCCATAGCAGACTGCAAACTCCTCCAAAATCTCAAAGTAAATCTAGGATCCTTGTCCGATACTATGGACACTGGAACCCCATGCACTCTCACCACCTCATTCACATATTTTTAGGCCAACTGATCAAGTGAGTTATTCTCTCTCACTGGTAAGGAGTGGGCCGATTTAGTCAACCAGTCCACTATTAGTCAACCGATCCACTATGACCCATATAGCATCATTCTGTCTCGGAGTCTTAGGCAGTCCTATGATGAAATCCATAGTAATCTGTTCCCATTTTCATTCCAGAATGGGCAACGAATGGAGCTTCCCTACTGGAGCCTGGTGCTCAGCTTTAACTTGCTGGCATATCATACACCTAGATAAATATTCCGCCACTTGCTTCTTCATTCTAGGCCACCAGAAATGCTGCTTCAGTGTGTTATACATCTTAATTGTACCAGGATGCATAGCATAGGTGGCCATATGAGCTTCCTCAAGAATCTAGTTCCTCAGATCATCCATATTAGGCATACACACCCTCTGTCTCAACCATAATTATATGATCTATTGCACCTGAATCAATTATCCAGAAATTATTACCTGAATCTCTTGTTGCCACTGCATGGTTTGCCAATGCTTCTGTTTCTCGTAAGGGAACAAGAGTGAGTTCAGTGGTGGAACTACCCTCATTTTATCTTGCCCGAATAGGTCCAAATTATGCCTCAATTCCAGTACTAGTCAAGGCAGCTTCACTTCCTCGCTTCTTCTTTGCCTGTAATTCATGCCACCAATCAGGATAGCCATGTAATTTAAAGCATGTCTCCTTTGTGTGTTTCCCCCCTCCACAATGTGAGCATGTTCCTCGTCCTTTATTCTGCTGTTGGTTCTCAAACTTCTTTCCATTAGTTGTTTGAGACCGCGGCTTTCCTTTAGTCACCATAGCTGCTCCACTCAAACCAATCTCATCATTCTTGGTTAACATCACTATTTGTCGCAATTCTTCCCTTCTCACCATGGCATAAGCCTGTTCAACAGTGGGAAAAGGTTGCACTTGGAGAACATCTCAACGTATTTTATCCAATCTATCATCTAAGCCATCCAAAAAAGTGTAGACACGATCCTCCTGCAACATAGAATTATATTTCTGTATGTCTACACTGCATTGCATCGGGAAAATCTATCTCCATCCAAAGCCCTTGCAAACTATTATCATTCACATATTTTTAGGCCAACTGATCAAGTGAGTTATTCTCTCTCACTGGTAAGGAGTGGGCCGATTTAGTCAA
>JAOQMQ010000009.1:4971469-4982659 GCA_027563845.1 Erythroxylum subrotundum | reverse complement strand
GAATTATATTTCTGTATGTCTACACTGCATTGCATCGGGAAAATCTATCTCCATCCAAAGCCCTTGCAAACTATTATAATAGGCCTCAATGGAAAACAACCTCAACACCCCCCCCCCCCAAGTTTATCCTTCCCAGCAATGTACATCTCGATGATCTGAGACCACAATCCATAGTTGTTGTTGTCTAGCCGTAGGCCGAGCGGTGCAGTCAACGTCTTTGGTTTTCCCACAGATGATGAAACCTGGCCCAAAACTTGAGAAAGACTCTTTATTAGATCTGTAAGAGTTGGGTTAGTGGATGAACTAACAGTTGAAGGGGTTTGGTAACTCATCTTCCCTCACGTATTTTTCTCTCACAAAACTAGGTCGTCCTAGAGCTTCTTCTCTGATACCATGTTAAAACATCAATCAAAGGTAGAAGAAAAACTTTAGAGACCTAAGTTTTGGGCTGTCATTAAGTCTGTACTGTTTTATTGTTTTGGTTGTGTTGGCTGTTGGAAGTTGTTGTGGATACTGGGTCTTAAGAGATTGAGATTGTTATTATAGATGAGTAAGATCACTTGTAGGCAGTTATAATAATTTTTGATGGATTGTTCGGTGAACATGACTTAGGTTATTAGGCACTGTGTGACTTTTGGTAGCCAAGGATTGTTTTTGGGTCCCCTCAGTTTTGTACTTAACCTTATATTTTCTTTTATTTTTTATAAAAAATTTCTACTGATTTACAAAAAGAAAAGGTAGAAGAAAAACAAGAGGAAAGGTAAGACAGAGGAGTCCAAATCTTCTGTCCAATATTATGGTGTTTTATTGTGTCTAATAAATCTCAGCCATTTATTTATGTGAGTCCCACATGAGTCTCACGTGAGTCCCTCAAAATAAATGGCTAAAATTTCATTAGACAACATAAGATAGAATAATATTAGACAAAAAATGTGGACTTAGAACAGAGTTAACGTAGTTCGGCATCGTTGTTGCCTGCGTCCACAAAGGTTTTCTTTTTTCAGTCGTAACGTCTTCTGGTTACAAAATACATATATATATATACACCCATTAGGGTAGTCAACTTATTTTTTGGAAACAAATCAATCGTTCCAATCAACAAGCCTATTAAGGAAGCAAATCTCCTTGACAGCTCATTCCATCACTGTGCTTTTCTTAAACCAAGCTCCATGCATATATGCCCCCCATTCGTCCACCATCTTCGAAAACAAGCTCCAACCAGGCAATTGTCACCGTGAAGAAGAGGACACAAAGAAAAATTGTAAAACTCAAAGAGTACAGAGCAATCAATTGCATATTCGTATTTTGTACTTATGCTCCACCTCTATCTCCTCCATTCATATTTTCTTATATTTATATAAAATTTTAGGGCTTTGATCAACATTGGCCAAAAAAGGGAATACTTTCTCCAGGTATCTATCTATGCTTGAAAATAAATTTCGTTAAATAAAAATGATAATGTGTATGTCATTCTCACATTTGGAGTTTTCTATTTGAGAAGATCGGCATGATCCATAATGTATGTATATATATATATATATGATAGTTACAACTACGACTACGCAAATAGAGTCCAGCTAAACATTCTTCTTTCTTTGTTCAGCCTCTTCCTCTAATTCTCACTTACGTTTCTCGAACTGCATTCACTTGTTCATGGCGGCAAAACTTATGCACGCGCTTCGGTACGACGGTTACGGCGAAGGGGTTGATGGTTTAAAGGTTACTGGTTTCTTTTTTTTTTTTTTTTTCCACTCTCTTTTCTCTTATACTTTTGTGGTGATAGTTCTGTAAACAAAATTATTGGCTGAGTATTAGTTAGCATAATTCTGTGTATTTGGTTTTTTCAATTATATGTCGAAATTAATCGCAAAAATTGTACTTCCTGAACAAATGATTTGTGAGGCGTCAGTCCTTGGCCTGTAATACTAATATCAAGGTTGTTGAACTTGCAGGATGTCGAGGTTCCTATACCAAGTCCAAAGAATGGTGAGGTTTTGATAAAGTTGGAGGCAACTAGTATCAACCCTGTTGATTGGAAAACTCAGAAGGGCATGTTGAGACCTCTTTTCCCTCTCAGGTTTCCTCACATACCCTGTAAGTATTCGTTTTATTAAAATTCTGTTTCTTCCCCTAGATTACTCGGGATATTGCGTCTTTCGAGGGTTTTATAGTGATTTTCCTGGCTGCTTGTTATTTGGATGATTCATGTTTATGTACTGCGAGTGACTGACTGAATCATCTCTTGGAGAAATGACCTATATCTAATTGTTTTACTTTCCTTTATTCTATTTGTGATGCTTGATGTTAGTGTCTCTTTAGATTAATCGTAACGTAATTCCTTCCAGTCCCTTTGATTTTTGGGTAATTGGACTCGTTTTGGCAATAAAAAGAAGATGGACTGAGATCCTTGGGGCTAAATTTTAACTTTGATTGGCAAATGAACAGACGAGCAGCTCATATAATGCCAGAGTAAGCCTGCCTCCTTGAGGATTGTTCACTGGAACATCACTGCATTGTGGATGATACTTTGACATTCTTGCGTGCATTGTTTTAGTTGGCTGTGGTGTTACACATTTCTTCATTCTAGATGTACACAGTATGCTGAATCCTTGGTGCAGAGCTTTGTCCTGATTTCTTCCTATTTTAGTTAATTTATTTGTTTAGATCTTTTAACTGGAAATTTTGTATTCTTGCAATAGGTACTGATGTGGCAGGAGAGGTTCTGGAGATTGGAGCAGGAGTTAAAAATTTCAAAGTTGGTGACAAGGTTGTAGCACTGCTCAGTCACTTTGTAAGTGCTTATGCATTCTTTTGGCTCCTTGCCTCCATACAGCACATCTTGATCAATCAAATTTTCTAGTTTTATTAAGCATTCATGCTTAGACAAGCGCAAACTCAAAATTGCAATTAAGAATCTTGATTAGGAGAAAAATTGTCACAAAGGAAGCTGCAGCTGACTTTAGTCATTGATTGTGAATGAGAGATAGATAGAGCTTGATAGTGGACTGCATCAGATTTTTCGTCAACTTGTACTCATATTTCATTTAAAATTATTACCCCAGTTACAGAATTGTAAATCTGATAAGCTCTAGAGTTTGAGACCAGCTATCCAGTATATATAACAGAGGAAACAGAACCTTAAGATTAGTGTTCTTGGAAGAGGTGGGGCAATGGCTCGATCGTATTCTAGTTTCTGAATATTCGAAAGCACATCTTCTGTTATGGTCTGTAATCCCAGAATCTGCGATAAATGGGGATGGCAGCAACTTGCACTCGTACCAGAAATGTGATCTGTTGTTGATGAGCATTAACTCAATTAACACTATAAACATATTCCTTCTCCATTAGCTCA
Organism: Erythroxylum subrotundum; assembly: GCA_027563845.1. Taxonomy (NCBI): domain Eukaryota; kingdom Viridiplantae; phylum Streptophyta; class Magnoliopsida; order Malpighiales; family Erythroxylaceae; genus Erythroxylum; species Erythroxylum subrotundum. Next base: position 4,979,307 of record JAOQMQ010000009.1, on the reverse strand, counting down.
AGTTTGAACAATTAAACTATAGAAAGAAAATGATAACTCCTTTCCGAAACCTTGCTAGAACTTGTCGTTAAATTTTACATGATTCAGTTATTATTGGAAAGACTTGGTTACTGAAGTTTGTTTCCTGCTTCTGAACCAAAGTACAGCTGTGGCATGGGAAGTTCATTTTTATTATTTGGACTATGATGGTTACATTTTCCTCATTTTGTGATCTATCTAGTGGAATTTATAAATTACAGCAAGGAGGTGGACTAGCTGAGTATGCGGTCGCTAAGGAGAGCTTGACTGTTCAAAGACCTCGTGAAGTTTCCACAGCTGAAGGTGCAGGCTTACCGGTTGCTGGTCTGACGGCTCATCAGGCCATCACTAAATCTGCAGAACTCAAGCTTGATGGAAGCTGCAAACAGAAGAACATCCTCATCACAGCCGCTTCAGGTGGCGTCGGACATTATGCAGTTCAACTGGCCAAACTCGGAAATGCTCATGTGACAGCAACATGTGGTGCTCGCAACATTGAACTTGTAAAGAGTTTAGGTGCTGATGAAGTTCTTGATTACAGGACCCCTGATGGGGCAGCTCTTAAGAGCCCATCTGGTCGTAAGTACGACACAGTGATTCACTGTACTACAAACATTCCTTGGAAAACCTTTGAGCCTAACTTGAGTGAAAATGGGAAGGTTGTAGATGTTACTCCAGGGCCAAGCTCCATTATGACATTCGTGGTTAAGAAAATCACTTGCTCTAAGAAGCAGCTTGTGCCACTGCTCTTAATTCCTAAAAAGGAGAACCTGGATTATCTTGTTGAGTTGGTCAAGGAGGGAAAGCTGAAGACCATTATCGACTCAAAGCATCCCTTAAGCCAAGCTAAAGATGCCTGGGCTCGGAGCGTTAGTGGTCATGCTACTGGGAAGATAATTGTGGAGCCCTGATATTATTATTGTGAATGTTTGGGGAGTTCTGGGAATGGACCACACACGGTGTGTAGGGATGAAAGGCTGATATAATAATAATAATAATAATGGCTACCACCTCTTGGCCTCCTTCTCACTCCATCCTCTAACCCTACTCCTGTCATTGTTACAATTCATTGGATAAACTAGAATCTACACCACCTAAACTACAAAATAAATATGTGGTAAAAAATTAACGGCACACCTTTGGAACAGGCTATTGGGCACAGGTGATCCTGTGCCCTCTTAAGGCCACATCTTCGGTAGTTCAGCACTCATTTTTCTTGTTTCTTTCGTCAGTCTCTTTCTCTTGTCTCTGGTCCAAGTCTGGTGAGAAGGCATCTTGTGCTCTCACCTTTTCGTTTATGCGCCAGCAGTTCTGGAAATATAGATGGCGGCCAAACTAATGCATGCACTTCGCTACGAAAGTTATGGCGGAGGGGTTGATGGTTTAAAGGTTTCTTCTTTTGTTTTGTTTTTCATCTTCTCACGTGCATCAAAGAACCATCTTTCCTTGTTAGATCTTTTGGCCCTATCTGTGAATTGGGTTGTTCATATTCACACAAACAAATGATTGGTGGTGTTATTTGGGAGAATTCTGGGTTGGAATTATTTACCTTTTCCTTGTCGAAATTATTTAGCATTTGATGACAAATGATAGATTGAAAACCAAGTATTTTTGAACCTGAAATTCATCTGATCTAAACGAGCTAACTACTGGTTATGAAATTGGGCCGTACTACCAAATGATTTCTGAGATATGCTATTTGCAGAATGTGGAGGTTCCAATCCCGATTCCAGTGAAAGGTGAGGTTTTGCTAAAGTTGGAAGCAGCTACTATAAACCCTGTTGATTGGAAAATTCAGAAGGGCATGTTGCGACCTCTTTTACCTCGCAGATTCCCTTATATACCCTGTACGTTTTTCATTCATGTTAGCTTCTCAGTTCTCACTGTATAGTGGAGCGTATAGTTTAGTGGAATTCTGTTTCTTCCACTCCTTTGATCCTTGGGTTTACTTTGGAAGAGTTGTTGTTTATATGTCTGTAAGTTAATGGAAAGCATCGAACTTAGAAACATGATGATATACACTAATATCTTCTATTAGCGTTTGTTTAGTTTGTTTGTGATGTATGCTCTATCTGTTGGAGCACTGGTTCTTGCTTGTTCTTGCAAATGCATCTGTTTACTGTCCTTTGTCTGTATTCTCGAGAGATCCTATATGACTTGGTGTTGTTTGGTTGGATTTTAACTAGTCATAATGCTTTTTCAGTTCCCTGAATCAGCGGCTGATAAAAAGTAGGGAAACATGACTAAAATTTTAAGTTAAATAGGCAAATGAACAGACAAACTACTTTTACAGTTAAAGGGTAAGAGTTTCTGAAGGCCAAATTTTCACTTAGATAAGCAAGTGCAAAAGGACAAGCAACTCATATAATATCAGACAGATTGTTCTTCAAAGGAGCTTTGGCCCCTACCATACAAATCCCCTCTCTCTGTTGTATTGATCTCGGTTCAAGACCCTCAAACATGCAAAAAAAAAAAAAAAGAAAAAAAGAAAGGAAAGCGAAGATTGTCTCCTGAAGCTTCATTTCCTGAAACCAAAGCATCACTGAAGGTGGATCATATTTTGTGCATTCTTTTAATCATGTGTTCACATTATTTATTTCTTCATTGTAAAACGTTTTTATGATCTTGCTACATAACTTGGTCCAGAATTTGTTCTGATTTCTCCATAATTCATTTAGTTTCTGTTCTCAAGTCATTTGACCAGAAATTCTCTAACCTTGCAACAGGTACTGACGTAGCAGGAGAGGTACTGGAGGTTGGACCAGCAGTTAGCAGTCTCAAAGTTGGTGACAAGGTGGTAGCAATGCTTAGCCACTTTGTAAGTGGTAAAACAGACTTTTTGGTCCTTGCCTCATTTCATCACATTGCGAATTGATTTTTTTGTTCCTCTAAACGGTTCACAGTTAGCAAAGCACAAACTCTAGATTATACCTTGGGTTCATTATTGGAAAATAAAATAAAATATTTATATATGTCAGATGCTAGAGCTGAATTTAGTCATTGGTTGTGGGTGAGAGACATAGTGAGCTAGATGGTGGATTACACTATTGATAACAGCAATAAAGACCATTAAGATTAGTTTTCGGGGATTGATCATTGTCAAATGGCTGAAAAGTTTTCTTGTTCAATAATCAGAGAGCCATTACACTGTATCCTCTATAGTCTATTCTCAGATTTGCTTATCAGCAACTTAAATTGATATTAAAAATGTGATCTCTTGCCAATGAGCTTTAACTCAATTCGCACTGTAATTCTCTTCCGCCCCAAGAGCACAAGCGGGATGTAACAACTGAACAAGGGAAAGAGATCTCTTTATGATCATCATTTTTGTCACTGGGAGAAATCAGAAGCTAAGTTTAAAGATCTTCCCCTTGTCATTGGTGTCACAAAGTGCTGTATAGCTTTGACTAGAGCTATTTGTTCTAGGTTGCTGTAGGACCATGATGGTTTTGTTTCTTTTTCTTATATTGTGATCAATTTTCCGGAGTAATTCTACCGGCAGGAAGGAGGTGGACTAGCTGAGTATGCTGTGGCAAAGCAGAGCTTGACAGTTCAAAGGCCATCTGAAGTTTCAGCGGCTGAAGGTGCAGCCTTGCCAGTTGCTGGTCTGACGGCTCTCAAGGCCATCACTGAATCTGCAGAAGTCAAGCTTGACGGAAGTGGCAAACAAAAGAACATCCTCATCACTGCTGCTTCAGGTGGTGTGGGACACTATGCAGTTCAACTGGCTAAACTTGGGAATACTCATGTGACTGCCACTTGTGGAGCTCGCAACATTGAATTTGTAAAGAGTTTAGGGGCTGATGAAGTTCTCGACTACAAGACCCCTGATGGGGCATCTCTTAAGAGCCCATCTGGCCGAAAGTATGATGCAGTGATCCACTGTACGACAAACATTCCTTGGAAAACCTTTGAGCCTAACTTGAGTGAAAATGGGAAGGTTATAGATATCACGCCAGGACCAAGCGCCATAATGACATCCATAGTGAAGAAACTCACATTTTCAAAGCAGCAGCTTGTGCCACTGCTCTTAATTCCTAAAGGCGAGAATCTGGATTATCTTGTTAAGCTGGTTAAGGAGGGAAAGATAAAGACCATTATTGACTCAAAGCATCCGTTATGCCAGGCGAGAGATGCTTGGGGTAAGAGTATTGGTGGTCATGCTACTGGGAAGATAATTGTAGAGCCCTGAAACTATTGTGAATGTGAAGTGTTTTTGGAATGAACCATGGTTGATAATGTTTGTAAAATGTCTATGTTTATTTATGATAATAATGCATGAACAATAACAAATTTGATGTATGTGTGATGTTTGCTTCATTTGCAGTTTGCGCCTTTACTGATGTGATTTAAGGTATGGGGTGTCATGATTAGAAAACATTCGTATGAGCCAAAAAAACAAGAGAAAATATTTATAAGCCTCCATATGTTTTGATCTTCTGGTTACATTTGTAATGGCCAAAGAGACTTTTCGATTGTTTCAATTTGTAAGGCAGTTTGAAAATATGAAACTGACATCAAACGACCACCCTCTTTGCTAATTCAGCGCTGCAGTTCTTGGAAAAGTCTATTCAGCGCTGCAGTTCTTGGAAAAGTCTAATGGACCAACTCGCGTCATATTTCTGTCCTTTCAGCCATTCTTTCTACTATTCCCATCTTCTGTCTGCTTTGTGCTCCTATCTTCTGTCTTCTTTGTGCTTCTATCTTCTTCTTCTTCTTCTTCTTTCACGTGATATGGCAACGAAGCTCATGCATGCACTAATATATGATAGATATGGCGGAGAGGCAGCTACTTTGAAGGTCTGTACTTCCATAAAAGTTTTCCCTTTGATGACCAAAGATGGTTCATACCATTTTGATTTTCTGCGTTGTTGGTGTATTTTCATATAGTGTTACTTTAATGGATGGCTTAGTTCATGGTTTAACACCCTGAGAGAAGTTGTGTCGTCTGCTTCCATTGTGGTGCTTTATCTATACATATATAACAAGCTCATGTAGCTCGCTGGGAATTTTGCTTGCGTGCAGTACGTTCAAGTTCCAGTCCCCATCGCGAAGAAAGACGAAATTTTGGTGAAGATTGAAGCCGCTAGCGTCAACCCTTTCGACTGGAAAATTCAGAGTGGAATAGCTCGTCCTTTTAGTCCCCGCAGATTTCCCCACATACCTGGTAGTCTTCCATGTATTTGCATCATCAGTTGGTCTATGTATGGACCGAATATATTCCAAGTTTCAGTTAATTCATTATTAGTAATTTTGTGAATGTTGTGCTGAAAGGAGAGCATTTCCTTACTGTTGCCACAGGCAGTGATTTGGCAGGAGAGATTGTAGAGGTTGGATCTGAAGTCAAAAATTTCAGAGCTGGTGACAAAATCCTGGCTGCTGTCAACTTTTCTGTAAGTGCTTATTCCATCTCCTTCTCCTTGTCAGAAGAAAAGAAAATGAAAGAATAAAATCCTACAACCTTCTATACCTTTCTGATAATTTGATTATGCTGTGGATTTAACAAACACTGTTTTTAATGAGCCACGAGCTCAAGGCTCTTCGCAGCTTTAGATGATTAATTAGATGGTTTACATTTAGCAAAATGAAAAAGATGATTAGTTAGACGTCATAGAAAAACCATAAAAGTGAAACTGTTTACCACAGATTTAGACAAAGAACAAGTAGGCGTTGAAGAATAAAGGAAGTATAGAGACTAGTATCGTGTGGACCGTATCTATTGGGATAATAGGATATGATCTTTTATGAAATGAGTTGAATAAAAAGCAGATAAAATTAGGAAGCAAAATTCCTTCGAGCTGTCGGTATCACTCCCAACACATGGTGGCCACATAAGTTATAATTTACAATTAGGGAAGAAATCTTACAACTATAATTTGGAGTTTAAGAATATTTTTACAGATGTATAGTCATAATAATTATGGAGAACAAAATTTCAACACTCTTTCTCAAGTTTGTGCATAAATATCATACATGCTCAACTTGTTAAGAAATTTTGAGAACTTATGATTTGAAATTGCTTAAGTAAAAATTGCAACCAATTGATCCTCAAATTGAATCATGGGCCACTCGATAATTTTCCATCCAACTTGTCCTTAATGAAGAACTTGCCTACCTCAACATGCTTTATTTGATCATCTTGAACAAGTTTGTGAGCTATATCATAAGTAGCATTGTTGTAACAATACAGAATAAGTGGTTGCTTAAGTGGATAGCCTAAATCCTGTAAAAGTAGTATGGGCCACAAAGTTTTACAGAGACCAAGTGTTATACCTCTGAATTTAGCATCCGTACTTGACCAAGCGACTATGTTTTGTTTTTTACTTCTCCATGTGACCAAGTTATCACCTACAAATGTGAAGTAGCTAGAAGTTGATCATCTATCTTCTATTGATTTAGCCTAAATCAATAGAAAATAGATTTACTTTGCCAACCTATATTTTTAGTCAACAAAATTCCTTTACTTGTTGTAGATTTTAGATACCTCAAAATTCTCATAACTTCCCTCATATATTGTTCTATAGGATTATGCATAAATCGACTAATAATACTCAAAGCATAAGCAAGTTCAGGTCTTGTGTGAGCCAAGTAAATTAGCCTTCCTACAAGCCTTTGGTATCTTCTTTTGATAATTGGTGTTTGGTATGCTTCTACACATAACTTTAATCTTTCCTTAATTGGTGTATTAGATAGTTGACATGCTGACATACCGGTTTCCTGTAATAAGTCTAACGCATAATTTCTTTGGAATAGAAAATTTACTTTATTAGGTTTTGAAACTTCAATCCCAAGAAAATATTTCAAGCAACCAAGTTTTTTTATTTCAAAATTTCTAGATAATAATTCTTCTAGTCCCTTCCTCTCTTCTGGATCATCTCCTGTCACCACCATGTCATCCACATATACATTAAGCACAATAATTTTACCTTGCCTTTTTTTCAAGAATAATTTTACCTTGCCTTTTTTTATGATATCTGAAAGTTATCATAGACCTTGTAAACCTTCGAAACTATGCTTTTGGAGACTGCTTCTGCTTATATAATGATTTCTTCAATTTGAAGACCTTTTTGCTCTACCTTTTTGCTATCATACAACTTATTGAAATCTCCATATAGATTTCTTCAAACAAGTCACCATGCAAAAAAGTGTTCTTTACATCAAATTGTTGCAAAGGCCAATCCAAGTTTGCAGCTAGGGACAACAATACTCTAACAGTATTGATTTTAGCTACAGGAGCAAATGTCTCTGTGTAATCAATCTCATTGGTCATTTCCTCATTCATTCAACTACAAAGCATTTGAAACAAAACAAGTTTCTGAGCGATGAGACAACAGAAATACTAAGCCATATCATGAGAAATCATCTATAAATGTGATAAAGTAAGTCGTGCCTGTAACATCCCGTTACTGGTAGCAAAGGGTATTATGGTAATATTGAGTCAGACTGATAGATTTCATTGCATTCACTGACTGAGCGTACTGTTGGCCTCTGATCATAGAGGAATATGTTTCTTGCTTATGCATTTATTCATAGGTACATGCATTCATGATTTTTCGGCATTTGAATTTTAAGTAAGAATTGATCGGATCGTGAACTGGAAACTAACTGAACTGATTGGATTGTGAACTGACTGGATTATGATTAATGGGGAAATTAGAGTAAGTGTGTTCGAATGACTGATTTAGAATAGTTTAAGAATGATTGGCAATTGATAGTAGCCTACAGGAAATTTTCTGGAAATTCGGGAGAGAATGTCCGGACCGAAAATTTTGGAATGACAGACTGATTGACTGTATAGTACTGACAGAACTGTCCAATGG
>JAOQMQ010000009.1:4925016-4939908 GCA_027563845.1 Erythroxylum subrotundum | reverse complement strand
TTTCATTTTAGAACTTGTTCGTACATTTAAATATGTATATAGAGAATTTTGACACAGGGGATTAAGTCATGTTCATATAATTATTTTTTCGTAGAGTATTTAGATAAATTGGTTTATATTTTCTTTTGATTTTGTGTTTGTAATTTATGGTTTCAATGAATACGATCATATATATATAATTAGAGATATTGAAGTGTTAAAATAGGAACTACTTCAAATTTGTTGTTAATAACCAACTGAAATAATTTTCTCTAACTACGTATTTATTTGGTTTCTATTGCATAAATTTTAGGGACCAATTTGAATTATTTTTGCAATCAATTTTGGTTACTGGCAAGTATACATTAGGAACCATCCAAATTATTTTTGCGACTAAGTTTTGGTGGCTAACACATACACTCTAGTAATCAACAATTAATTTTTTGTTGCTAAATTATAGTAAATATAATACAATTTGTGACGATATTAAAACTATAGCAACAAATTATTTGGTTGCTAAAAGTAAATTTTTAGCAACAGCATCATATCGTCACAACATGGTTATTAAAAGAAATTTGATACACCATTTGTTGCAACCAGATAAAAATAACTGCAACCGATGACTTGGTTGCTATAAAATTATTTTTTACCAACAAAAATAATTTGGTCGCAATATGAATAATTATAGTAACCATTGACTTGGTTGCTATAAGATTATTCTTTACCAACAAAAATAATTTAGTCGCAGTATGAATAGCTATAGTAACCATTGACTTAGTTGCTATAAGATTATTTTTTAGCAACAAAAATAATTTGGTCAGTATGCATAACTATAGTAACTATTCTAACATTACAGCGACCATGAAATTTTATATTAGCAAATATAAATTTGGTCGCTAATAATTCTATCTTTAGTGACCAATTTTAAATGGTTGTTAATAATACATTTTTAACGACCAACATAATAACTCGTCACTGAGCACTTTTAGTAATAACCCTATAGTGACCAGCTGTAACCAACCCGATTTTGGTCGCTATAACTTTTAACGACCATTTTCTTACTTTTAGCAACCATTAATAATAGATACTGAAACTAATTTTTCTTGTAGGCATCACAAAAGTTATTTGGCTGTTGAGGTAAGCTAAACAACCATATTGATAGCAAAAAAAAAAAAAAGGTTAGCGACGAAGTTAGGTTCACAAGAAACATACCTAATTTGTGCAACCGACAGAGAAATGTTGGAAAAAAGACTAGATTGTGAAGATAGAAGGAGACGAGAGCTTGAAGACGAGAGCGAGGAGGATAAGAGCGAGCGTAAAGCGTGAAGACGAGAGCGAGAAAGACAAGGATATTTCGGTCCTCAACGTAGTAATCTTTATTTCGACATACCTAGAATAGGTAAGGACAAGATTACATCGACTTTAGCTATTCCCCAAGTTGGGGGAATAATTAAAACCTGAATTTGGTATTCTAAATTTTTTTTTCTAACCAAATACAATAATAGGTAATTTTGAGAAACGCGATAGGAATATAATAGTTATTCCGTTGAACAAACATGCCCATAGAAGTGGATGGATGAGATTTGTTAGCTCATAATTAGAATTGGATCAGTAGCACAGCGTCTCTTCTCGATAGGGTATCAAATAAATCTGAAATCACACTGCGATCGCGATTTCAATCTCGATTTAGGGAATAGGAAGGATCCAGTTATCTTCTTACCGGAAATCAAAGTTTCATTTTTATTGAAAAGTAGAAATCAGAAGCTGCGGAGATTAAATAAGACCACAAGTCGCGCTACAGATTTTTAAACAATGGCTTTCAATTGCGCAACTAACTCTGCAGCGTATTTATTCTCCATCTCTCCATTCAACAGAAATTCCTTCCACTTCTTGTGATTTTCCCTAATGGTCTTTCCAGGCTCCTTTTCAACATCTACCATCACACTTTTAATAGCCTCAGAAATGTCAACCTTCCCAAAGTACCCATCTTCCTCTCTCCGGTTGATTTCAAACCCAGCTTTCATGTCTCCGGCTACAAGCTTTGAGTTAAGGAACTGATCTCCTTTTTGTGGCAGCAGAGCCAATTGACAATCATTAACCAGGGCTTCAATCACTGAACTGAACCCTGAATGACACAGATAGCACCCAACACTATCATGCGCTAGGATAAGCGCTTGCTGTACCCACCCTGTGTGCACAATCCCTCTGTCCTCAACCCTCTCCATGAAACCTTCCGGTAAAGTTCTGGTTAGCTCGCTTTGGCTATCAAGCCCAGCAGGAAAGTTCAATACTAGAAAAAATGGTAAGCCAGTGAGTTCCAACCCTATAGCAAGCTCTTTAATTTGATCCTCATCCAAGAAAGTCTCGCTGCCAAAATTGCAAAACACGACAGACTTGGCAGGAAATTGCCCCAACCAATTAGCCCACTTATCTTCCAGAACGCCTTTTGGTGGGTCAGGGACCAAAGGACCGGCCAGAAGGAAGGGTTTTTGAAACTGGGTAGCACAGTAATCTATGTAAGGTCCTTCCATTTCCCTACATGCTTTGACGACAACAGCTGTACAATTGGTGAGGCCTTCACGAGCTCTAACGTACACAGGAGGGCCACCGTCGAAGCTTTTGAATAGGTACATAAAATTTTCAGCTTGGAACCTTTTAATGGAAGTAATTGACGAGTTTGAAGGAAATCCTTTCGGTGGTTTCATCATATCTTCAACATCAGGAATCTTGGTTCCAATAGGTCGTACAGGCGCGATGCAAAACGCCTGGGAAATAACAGAGTAAACTGAAAAGTGTAGAGCCTTGATACCCAGTTCGCAGGCCAGTTTTGGAATCCAAGGTTGAACAAAATCAAAGAATACGAAATGGGGCTTGAGTTGGGAGAGAATAGACTTGACTTGAGGCTGCATGAGATCGAGGGCTTTCTTGAGGACTTCAGCCATGTCAGGTGTCATCTCGGCGGTGCTGTCAAGGCCTGGACGAAGGCCCTCAACCGGTGGTATTGGAAGAGGTATGATCTCAGCTTTTGGTGTGAGACGAAGAGCGGATTTGATACGTGCAACGTTGCCTGGGGCTGAGAGAAAAGAGATTCCAACTCCTTGGAGAGAAAGCTTGTTGGCTAGTTGCACGAAAGGGCTTATATGACCAAACGCAAACCATGGAAACATCACTACGTGAAGCTTAAGTTCTGATTGCTGAGCCATTTTGTCGTTGATAAAACTGTACGTATGTTTCTCTGCTTGGTTGTGTTTTGGGCGATTGATGTGGTTATATATAAATACTTAAAAGGCAACTACAGAAGGCGGGAGTAGTGGTGGAAGCACAGCAGCGATGCATTTTTGTTGGGGTTGGTGGGAAAACCAGAGGTCATTGGTTCCTCCCTATTGTGGGACCATGATTAAGCTCCCTAGTCCCTAGACAGAAGTAGTTGCAGAAGTAATTATTTTCACTCAATCCAGTCGTGTAAAAGTTTGGTGGCTGTGCAGTCAACGCAGCTTTTACTTTTTAACGTGTTTTCTTTGCCTCGCATAATTCAAATAATAAACAAGAAATGATCCTTTTAGAAAGAAAAGACAGAGAGTAATGTATTAAAAAGTGGGTAGGAACGTTTTACGATAGCGAATAAATTAGTATCTTACCGAAAAGATATTTGAAAATAATAACTGTAGCTCAGTAACTGAGGTGGCATACGGCTTGAGATCCTCTGCCCACGTAAATGAATGGCTTGGATTTAATGGCATAAGGTTGGTACACAAAAACGGGGACAGATCCTGGCATACGCCACTGCCTCAATGATAAAGATGCAAAACCCGCATCCTCACCGGAACAAAGATCCTTGCAAGGCTTGGACGTGTCAAGGGCTCGGTGGTTGAGGTGACATACGCCACTGCCCCAGTGATAGGGTGTCCCACCAATTGGTGACATACGCCATTTCTTCAGGAGGCGGATATTAACTCGGATCAAGGAGACTGCTACTTCAAATGGATTTCTGTTAACAAAAAGAGAATGAGATATTTTAATGGTTAAAAGGTCATACAATTTCCATATGGTTTTAAATTTTTAATATAAAATTGTTAAAATAAACATCCCTAATCAAATGTTATTATCATTAAAATTCTCATAAGCTCCTTACATGAGCTGAGATTGAGATTCCAAAACCCTGTTGTCGTACTTAATAGAAATGATTATGTTTCTAACTTTCCTTGAGACAATTGCCTTATGGAAAATTGAAGTGTTCCTATCTCCATGTTTCATCGATTATACTCTCGCTCTTTGTTTATAAAGAGAGTAATCAAAAGCACTAGCTTAAGAGTACTTGTGCAATGCATCCCTTTCCTTTGCATCATATGTCTAATTCCTGGGGTTGGAGTATTGGAGCTGTTGTATGGATTCCAGTTCTCTTCTTGCTAGATTGACAAGATGGTGTGTGTTGCTAATATTCTCTTTGTATAGTAGTTTCATCTCTTACTTAATTAGTTGCATTTTTTTTTGGAGAAAATAAAATTTTTAGAACATCAGATATTAGATCTTAATGCATTCCATATGCCCTCTTTGAAACTAGCTAATTGTATAAGAAAATCATTGAACCTAAATGGGTGAATCCCTCTTTTAGCAATTAAAGAGGTGATAATAGGGGTATGATCTGATGATAAATTGGTAACAAACTTCGAGAAGCAGTTGAGAAACATGTTTAGCCATCTTAGATTTGGAACACTTCTGTCTAGTTTCTTCCTTATCAGTTAGGACTAGTTTGCTTGTTGTTCTAAGTGTAAAAGCAGCCTCCCATTGGAATGTCATTGCATTGAGCTTCTCCTAAACAATTTCCATGTTCCCTATATGGATTATAGACAACCTTTGGACCATTAGCTTCCTTAACCTTTAATATGGAATTTAAGATAATATGGAATTGAAGTCCCCAGAAATGATCCATAGGGTTGTATGGGTGCTTGCAATTTCCTTAATATGATTCCATAGGAAAATTCTTTGATAAGCACTGTTATATGCATAGATAAAGGAGATGCGTACTCTTTAGTTGAGTTGTCACTAGGGATACCTCTAAATGCACTATTTAATTTGTTATGCATCAAGAGATAATAGATAAGGAAGTGAAATCATAGAGGACAAAAATTCTACCATTTGGATGACTAGATAGGTAAGAAATGCATTGCCATTTAGCTGGAAAATAATACAACTTATAATCATCCTTCCTAATTCTTGTTTCCATAATACCAGCTAAGCTAACTTTATTATAAGGGATTATGTCTCAAATCACTAGCTATTTGTTAGCGATATTTTCCCCCTTATGTTCCAAGTGAGAAGTATCGTGAAGTTATCTCACCTAGGGAGAGTTTTTTTTCTTTCGATTTGTTCTCATGTGACTGTTTCAGATTCTGGTACCTTTTGTGATTGTTTCAAATGTGGGTTGATATGTGCCTAATTGATTGTACATTTATTCCACAACACTTAGTGATTAATACTATGAAATGTTTAAGAAACTCATTTTGGTCCCTATTTGGTTTTAGGTACAATTTGGAAGTTCAAAAGCTAAAGTGAGTTAAAAGCATATTCTTTGAGCCATACTCTTGATGTTCAAACTCAATTGTTTTTGTGGAATAAGAAGGAGATGGATTAGGGTAAGGATTTCACAAGAAATTGCCAGAAGAACATCAATTCAACACAATTTGGGAGATACATGGCCATGTATGTAAGTACACGACTTGGGCACAATTTTATGACATAAATGGCTGGATATGCGGTTGGTATCTAACTGCATGACTCCCCAGAACCCTAACTTTTAATATAAAATTACATTTGAGTGGCTAAACATAACATGGATCATTTTTGGAAGCAAAAGAGAGGCAAAGCACACATTCTTTGGAGACCCATGGAGGGATAAACTTCCTCAATCTAGTTCGGAGGTGAAATTGAAGTCAAACATCACATTTGAGCACTTCTTTATTGTGTAAAGTTGAATCATTCTCTCTTTAGGGATTATTTATGTTATCCTATGTTTATTGATTTGGGCATTTGTATAAAGATGATCCGAATGCATTCATTAGGTTCTTTCTATGAAAGCTCATTGCTAGAATCTTGAATGCAATACGTAATCATTGTGTTTCTGAGATGACAAATAATTATATTTTATATAGAAAGCTAAAATAATTGAATATAGTTAAATTTAAAATAATTTCATATTTTGCAAATATAAATTATTGCATGATAAATCTTAATTTATTATCAATAAAATATTAAGTAAATTATTTATTTGTATATTTATATGTAAAAATAAAAGGATAACATAACCTTGGTTAAATGACCCGAGATTATGTGATTGTTGCCTTGATTAATCTATTGGGATGTGCATATGTGTGGGTTGGTTAGAATTATTGGAATGTCATTTTATCTCTTAACAATGAGTTCCAATGTTGATATAGCTTCTTTTAATTTTTATTGAAAAAAAGAGGGAAAAAAGACAAGAAAAGAAAGAAAAATATGTTTAAATAAAATTATCAAAGAGGAAATACATTTGTTTTGCAAAGTTATTTATGAGTAGTTTTTCCTCCTAAATTTGTATAGATTGGGTGATTTAAGTATGATGCATATGAGGTATATGTTGTTTTGAAGGATCACCACTTATGGTTATAATTATTGTTTGTCATTAATTGTTGTGATTGATTTTTGCTTTATGTGGTTTATGGTGTGAGAGCTTGAATTTGAGTTGTGAAACATAGCTTTTGCATTCATCATAACTGATGATACCTAGTTTTGGGTGAAAGTTTTTGCACCTGATATTACATTGAGTGTTACTCTTGCTTCACTAGCTTTGTGGGCTTTTATGCTACATTATGCAAATACGACTCACCTTAACGCTTGCGCAGTTTACAACCTTAAAAAGTCTTTTGATTCATGATTATGCATGTGAATCCTAGTGTTGGAGAAATTAAATGATATGCAAATTTATGGAATATCATGATCATCAATGGTGTTTGAGTGTATCTATAGATTAATGCTATTTACATACTTTTTCCAAGTCTACTACTAGATTGCTCAGTTACTAAAGGGAATGATTGTTGATTGGTCATAAGTAGAGGCACTAAATGTTGAGTTCTTATTATGGTTTTAAAAGTTATTCTCTTTTCTTATGACTATCAATTCTTGGGAAATATGGAAATTGTGAAAGTGTTTAGTTTGTGACTTTGATTTTGTTGTTTTGCTTAAGGAAGGTCAAAATCTACATGTAGGAGAAATTAATTCGTTCTTAATTGTTTATACATTCACTTCTTTACATTTAGTGATTATTGTTATGAAATGCTTAAGATACTCATTTTAGTTCATATTTGATTTTAGGTACAATTTGGAAACATAAAAACTAAAATGAGATAAGAGTACATTCATTGAGCCAACATTTTGATGTTTAAACTTAATTACCCTTGTGGAATAAGAAGGAGATGGATTAGGGAGAGGATTGGATAATTAAAGGAAGCACGACATTTCAACAAGAACTGGAAGATACACGATCGTGTATATACTTTTATGGTCATGTATACATTCAGAAGAACATTTTTGGACTTACACGGTTGGATACACGTGTATCTTTGTGAGTTTCACATTTAATTGACTTATACGGTTTCATACATGACTGTATATCAAACTGTGTATATGCCTAGAAACCTAATTTTTACTATAAATTGGCATTTTGGGCAATGAAACAACAATGGATCAGTTTTGAAGCTAAAGCAGCGATAAAACTCCCATTCCTTGGAGGCCCATGGAGGGCTAGGCTCACCCATTCCGGTTCTGAGGTGAAATCAACGCCAAACATCACATTTGAGCACTTCTCCATTGTGTATTGTGTTCTTTCTCTCTTAGGGATTGTTTATGGTATCCTATGTTTGGTGAATTGGGTGTTGTGTAAGATTGATTTTAATGCTCTATTAGATTTTTTTTATGTAAACCCCTTGAATATGATATGTAATCGTTGTGTTTGGATTCATTTGTAATAACTAATGACATCAAATCATTAGGGATAAAGTAACCTTGGTTAAATGACTCGAGCTTATATGGTTGTTACCTTGATTAATATGTTTTCCTAACTTGTAATGTGACTGTTCAACTAAATCTAGAGTGTTTGTTCTAGTTTGCTCGATAGCTAGGTTAGTTAAAGAGCTTGTTTTAACTAAACATGACGTAAGAAAAAACAGGGTTAACAAAGCTTCGTGTTAACCTAAGATTAATAGTTGTTAGGAGAGGTAGAGAAATAACAAAACAATGAAATATGTTTATTTGTGTGTAGGCCGAGATTGAATCGAAGACCAGATCCCTAATATATTCATCATTTTTATCACTTTTTAATTTTTTTCTTTAATTTTCTTTTGTCAGTTCAATTTCATTTTATTTTTTATTTGAAAACCAACAAAACCCCCAGATATCCTAAACACCAATTCATTTCATTATAAAAGCTTTACACACACCCTCTGTGGGATTAACCTAGACTTATCACTAGTTATAGTTTTAAGTTTAGTTATTTTTTGTAATGTTTACGAGGCACTACCAAATATGAATTTCAATAATTCATCCAAAAAAATAATTGACTCAATTCCCTGTAGATTTTGTTAAATTTCATATTCGCATGATTCAACAAATTTTATAATTTTAGTAAAAAATTGTAAGTCATTTTTGTTTGATATTTGAGGATACTCAAACAAATTAGTTGTTTGTAGTAATTGTTAAATTCTGAATATTATTTATTTATTGAAATGCATTGTTCTTTCAATTTTGATTATTTTATATGTATATGTTATACATATCATACTTGAGATATTCGTAAATAGTTACACCTGAAAAGAATGATTAATTATTGATCAACTATTATATGGATGGTGATTCAAAACATAGTGACCTTTTAATTCCATAGATAATTGTAAAAAATTAAAGTTTCTATTTAAAAGATTGTATCAAATTCATTGAAATTGATAACAATAATATATTAAATGTGTCATTATGAAAATATGTATTTGGAAAAAATGAATAATATTTCTAAAATATTTTATTTAGAATTCACTAGATGTGAAAAATTTAATGGTGACAATATAGAAATTTGAAAGTATGGAAATCTAATATGTATTGGAAGAGGAAAAAAGGTTCTTCTCTCATTGTATGAAATTATAATAGTCTTTAAGAAGTATACTATAACTCAAGATAAGAAAATTGTTAGGCATGTGGCTTATGTAAAAGAACTCTTTGACTTAAATAACATATATAGTGATGTTATGTTAGAGATAAAGAGTTATGACTATGCCAAGGATAGATGGTTTGTAATGGTAACATGTTATAGTGGCATCCTAGTGACCATATTATGATCACTCACTATTATGTTTGACATATATATATTGTAATAATCAAATAAATCACAGATGAGAGTTTGAATAGGAGAATTCAATGATAAGGCATGTGAAGCTAAAGTCAAACATAGTGAACTGAGAGATGTTAGTTATATTTTATCTTATACTGATCTAGTGTAAGTTGTTACATATTCTTGCCTCCATGTTAGGAGATATGAATATATAAGAGACATAATTAATCATATCTGATTTTCTTAAGAATAAGTTTGTTACCTATATTCATGATCCCTCTTCTAATTATGGAAATTTAGGTTCCAAAGGGAAGAAGAGTATCTTTAAAAGATATTTACGAACATTCCAAAGGGTATATGTTCAAAATACAAGCAATTGAATTTGTATCACAAGATATCTCATTCTTAGAGAATGATTTTCTAAAATAAAAAAAGTATTGTTTAAAACATATCCCTATATGAGCGACATGAATCAAAATGATCTTGTAAGATAAGACCAATTGAATAGTATCCATCCAAGTGGGAGAAATTTAGGAGATGATGGGTTTTTTTTTCAATAAATCACAATTGTAACCTAATGGGAGCTCTTTACCACAATCTAATTCGAGTGGGAGTAATATGAATATGGAGAAATTCATTTCTTGAATTTTCATTATGCCCATGTTATGAGTAAATCATTCCTAATACAATTTTGAAGTTGAAAGGAATAACCTTTGTAGTAGTTTCTAAAGAAAATAATAATTTGAGGAATATAAAAAGGCTCCATCTAGTATTGCTAAGGATAAATGAGTTATAGCAATAGAAGAAGAATGAACTTTAATGAGTTCATTCTAAGCATAAGACTTGTATAATCTTATGAAAGGACATTTATACATTAATAAATGTGTTCTTCAAATGTTAGGTAAAAGACTGATGACAACTTTGAAAGATACAATGCGCGTCTAGTGGTAAAAGGATACACATAATTGACAAAGTTGATTGTAAGAAGAAATTATCATTTATTATAAAGTTTACATTAGTTTCTCTGATTATAACCATAGTACTTGGAATGGATCTTAATATACATTAAATGGATCTAAAGACTATGTTCTTAAATAAACAACTAGATGAAGGAATCTATATGGTACAATAGCTAAGTTGATTTATAAGGGACAAGAGCATTACATGTTCATATTGTTAAATTTAATCTATGGTCTAACATAGTCCTAAAGTAAGTGTTATATTATATTAGTATTGTAATCATGTAGTATGATTGGAAAAGATAATTTAGATTTGTTAAAAGATCCAATGCTAAATGTGTAATTGTAACATCCCGTCCCTATATTAAAGGTGAGGACCCGAAATTTCAGTACATGGGAGCTCAAAGAGAGATGAAGGAAATGCATTTTCTTGCTCATGCATCATGTTATCATATATGCACATAAATATTGATTGTTTGCACATAAAAAGTGGTACATGCATTCATTGACAACTTTCGGGTAAAATTGTTATTAAATGTGATTTTATTGAAAATGCGAAGTAGAGGGAGTTGAAAGAGTGATCTTGGTATGAGTTGTGGTAGTGATCTGGAAAATGTTCACTAAGTGTGTTTCGGTTTGTTAGCCACAACATTTTCTCTAGTTATCCAAACTAGATGATTATTGATTTGGATTAAAATAGAGATATATGGCTACATTTCGTATAAAGACATCAAATTTCAATTCTATCTCTAAGAGTCTCAAAAAGTTCATAAAGTTGAGAACTGGGTGTAGTACATTGGTTTATGAATGTAAAATTTGTTTTCGAATTTAGTAGGAAAAGTAAGACGAAGTTTTAAGACGAAAGGAAAAACTAAGACGAAAGGAAAAGTAAGACGAAGTTTTAAGAAGAAAGGAAAAACTAAGACGAAAGGAAAAGTAAGACGAAGTTTTAAGACGAAAGGAAAAGTAAGATGAAGTTTTAAGACGGAAGGAAAAACTAAGACGAAAGAAAAAGTAAGACAAAGTTTTAAGACGGAAGGAAAAACTAAGACGAAAGCAAAAGTAAGACGAAAGGATCGTCTTAGTTACTGTTTATATAAGACGAAGAAAAAGTAAGACGAAAGGATCGTCTTAGTTACTGTTTATGTAAGACGAAGCAAAAGTAAGACGAAAGGATCGTCTTAGTTACTGTTCATCTAAGACGAATGGAAAGTAAGATGAAGCGAAGTAAGACGAATGGAAATTAAGACGAAGCGA
Organism: Erythroxylum subrotundum; assembly: GCA_027563845.1. Taxonomy (NCBI): domain Eukaryota; kingdom Viridiplantae; phylum Streptophyta; class Magnoliopsida; order Malpighiales; family Erythroxylaceae; genus Erythroxylum; species Erythroxylum subrotundum. The sequence goes on along the minus strand of JAOQMQ010000009.1, from coordinate 4,928,361 downwards.
AGGTCAAACTAAGACGAAGTGAAGTTCAAAGTAAGACGAAAGAGAAGTAAGCCGATATAAAAGTGATACGAAGCGAAGTAAGACGATACAAAATTGAGACGAAGCGAAAGTAAGACGAAGCAAAAATAAGACGATACAAAAGTAAGACGAATGGAAAGTAAGACGAAGCGAAGTAAAACGATTGAGGACAAAAACATGTTTGATTCTTTTGGTCATAACTTCTTCTCTAGACCCCCAAATGACCTGATTCTTGAACCATTGTATTCGTAAGACATTGCTTTACATCTCTACTAAAAATCTTAACCTTCAAAAAGGAAGTGAGAAAGACGGAGTGAAAAACGTGGGATGGGTACAGTGAGTGTTCTTAAATACTTCAGTATTTTGATGATTTCAGAATCGTTAGAGCTCCAAATAAGATGATTTCTAATTTGTGGTAAACTAGAGACATGGAGCTACAAAAGGGTATGAAGAAAGTGGAATTTAATTCAGTCTCTAAGATGTTTAAATTTTAGATGAAAGTTGTGTATCGTATACTGTTATGGACAAGAGCAGTCCAAAAATGTTTGAAATGTATCTTTTGAATCTCTGAACCAAATTGAATGTGATCAGTAGACCTGAAAGGGTGTTATAGGAAAAATCTGAAAGTGAGAAAGGGTTATGACTTGTGATTTCAGTGGTTTTATTAAGTCATAAGCTTAAGTATAAACTATACTTAAGAGAGTTCTACTAAAGATAAGGGGATAAGTGGATAAGAATTGGACAAGTGTCCTAGTTAAAGATATTTATTTCCTTGAAATGACAAAATGATGTCCTTGTCTTTCTTTAAAGCTCCTCCAACCCAGAGTTTTTCTGGCAATATCTATAAAAGGTTAAACTATGTTTTCTCTGTTTGTCCTCACTACCCCTTGGATATTTCTTTCTTCTATCCCAAGAAAGACCGAACCTTTCCATCCGCCTTCTAGATGGGGTACGTGGATTTCATGAGAGCTAGGGTTTTATGATTGTTGAAGATTTTGAAGCTTCAAACAACTATGCAGGTCAAGTGTCCACATTCAGGTGTTCCAGAATTGGAAGCAAATGCTATTTTTGGAGCGCACTGTGAGTGGACTTAGATGGTCTCACTTCATTGTTTCCTTTATTTGAATTTTGTGTACATTGATCTTTGTATGATGAATGTGTATATGAATGTGATTGATATGAATTATTGAAGTGCTTATTGTATGTGAATAAGATGAACTAAGTGTTTTCGGAATTTGCATTGCATGCAAGATGATAAGTGAATGCTCAACTATATGTTGAATGCCGGACTACAGTCCGATGATAAGTGAATATGATCAAATAAGTGCATGCAATGTAAGTGATGCATTCCATTCCATGAATGCATGAAACATAAAGGCAGTTGTGATTGGAGTCGCAATGAAAAAGAGCTTAAAGCTCGATATGTGATAAAAGCCTCAGGCTCAGTTGTAAATGTACCCGATATACTCTAAGGGATATAGGACATTATCTGAACCAGCCCGATATCCACTAAGGGATCTGGGCCAGCTCGATATCCATTAAGGAATATGGGCTTGTGAAAAAAAAGCACTCAGTCACAACAAAGTAACAAATGGAAAGTGAATCTCATGTGCATTGCATATGCATAATATGAATGATTAAGTGTATTGAAATGTGAAATATAGTGAGATGTGTGATATATGTGTTATGTGACTGGGTGAGCCATCGATGATGGTTACTCATTAAGTTCGCAAAACTCACCCAAAATTTGCAAATATTTTTCAGGATAAGAAGAATACCCCATTATGCCAACGGGAGTATACCTACAACATTCAAGTGAAGGATAGAGGTCGGGATCAGTTCGCGTCTGCATTGGATGTCTTTAATTTTGTACTGAATTGAATAAGCCGCAACTTTTTGTATAAATTGTATTCCGAAATGACTTAGGGGTTTTGTATTTGTGAAAGGGCCCCAATGGCCATATGGGAATTTTGTCAATTGCATTATATGATTGAAAAGGCTTATGCCCTATTTGATTATTGACTTCCGCATGTGTGTTTGTGATTTTAAATAAAAGAAAGAAAAAAATATAGATAATATTATACCAGCACGCCACCCTCGCGGGGCACGGACTCGGATATCACCGTCGATGTTGGGTTTGGGTCGCGCGGGAGTGGGGTGCTACAGTAATTTTATAATTTTAATTGGATGATATATATTGATAGTTAGTGGTGATAAGTAGATAATTAAGTTAACAAATAAATTGCCTATCAACCATGATCAAAATGAAGAATAAGGCTAAGGTTATATATACCTTGGTGGTTATAATCTCTAAGTTTCGTTTAAGTAGGGCTTTCTTGATGTTATAAGGTATATATATCAATGGAATACTTGAAAAGTTTCGTAAGCAAGTGTTAATGAGCATTTTGTATTAATTTTTGATACATAATTTGCTAAACTCTTGTCCATTTAATGTTTAAATTACATTAATTAAGAGTTATTTGTTTTGATTTTAGGCACATTTGATTTGGAACATCTAATACCATAAATCAAGAAAAAACTTTCAAAGGAGCATAGAGAAAAAAAACAAAGAAGTAAGGTGCGTGAATGGTGGAGAAACTAAGCAACATTAATTGGTCACTTCAGCTATAGTGGGTTTAGCGTGGTTTGAAAATAGTAGATTGGCGGCTTGTGGGGGCTGTGTTGTTTTTAGCATGGGTCAGCTAGGTGTGTGTTTCTTTGGTGAGAGAAGAATAATGCTATATAGGTGCTGGCTGGGACGAAAGAGAGGACTGACCAATCAACATACATTCATAATCCACACGTCAACAGTTGGAAAAAGACAGCATGTGAGGATTGAAAAAAGCTGGTGGCGTAGACATGGAAAAGGGATTGGCTCCATCACTCACGCTACTCCATCACACACATATACTTTACACTTACAACGAAGCACTACGGGAGGAAAAAGGACAGTGCGTGATCCACATAAAAAAAAGTAAAAAAGAGAAATAAAGGAGTTGCTGCTACGGAAGAACCCAGGAGGCAAGGGGCAACCACGCAGACACCAACAGCTAGCTATAGTGTGTGTGAACACCAGGGGAATATCTTGCTACAGTGGAGTGCGCGAGCATCAGGGGAGAGTGGAGGCACGAAAATGGCAAAACAGTGACGACAGACCATAAGGAGAAAACGAAACAACGCAGGAGTGGAGGCTGACCCACGCAAAAGCAGAAAGTGGATAGCTAACTGTTGGACCCCAATTTTTCAGTGAAATTTAGAAATAAGAAATGATATAAAATTAGTGTTATATATATATGCATTGTGTAATGGAAGATAAAGAGTGAAAGT
>JAOQMQ010000009.1:4906462-4923948 GCA_027563845.1 Erythroxylum subrotundum | reverse complement strand
AGGCTCAGGACTCCCCAGATGTGGTAGCAGGTGTGTTGAATGTTTTTAATTTTGAAGCATATGCACTGGTAGATCCATGATCTACCCATTCATTCATCACCCCGCATCTGGCATCTAGATTGCATTGTGAGCGAGAGATACTGAAAAGTGGGTTAGTAGTGAGCACTCCAGTGGGTAGCACAACAGTGGTCGGTGAGGTTTGTAAGAAGTGCATGATTCGGATTGATTAGGCAGAATTAGAAGCAGATTTCATCATCTTACAGCTGAGAGAGATAGACCTCATTTTAGGAAAAGATTGGCTCACTGCTCATAGAGCAGTGATGAATTGTTATACTAAGGAGGTAGTGCTTGAATCCCCTGATCAGCAGAGAGTGGTGTTTCGAGGAGTTAGTCAGGCAGTGCCAGCCCGACTGATTTCATTTCTGAGTGCTTTGAGATTGATCTGAGGTGGATGTGAGGCTTTTTTGGCCCACGTGGTGGATACTCGGAAGAAACAATCCATCCAAGATATTTCAATTGTTAGGAAATTTTCGGATGTGTTTCTGGCAGAGTTACCGGGATTACCCCCAGATAGGGAGTCGGAGTTCACTATTGACATTGTTCCAGGTACTACTCCTATATCAATTCCTCCATATAGGATGACACCTGTTGAACTGAAGGAATTGAAAACTCAGTTACAAGAATTGTTAGATAAGGGGTTTATCAGGCCTAGTGTGTCACCTTGGGGAGCTCCAGTTCTGTTCATAAAGAAGAAGGATGAAACTCTGAGATTGTGCATTGATTACCGGCAGTTGAATCAGATAACAGTTAAGAATAAATATCCATTGCCGAGGATTGATGATTTATTTGATCAGCTACAAGGAGCTCAGGTGTTCACAAAGTTAGACTTGAGATCGGGAAACTACCAGCTGAAGATAGCTGAGACGGATGTTCCCAAGAGTGCATTTAGAACCAGATATGGACACTTCGAGTTTTTGGTGATGCCGTTTGGTTTGACAAATGCTCCAGCAACATTTATGGAATTAATGAATAAGGTATTCCAACCTTATTTAGATCAGTTTGTAATTGTCTTTATTGATGACATTTTGATGTACTCTAAGTGTAGAGAAGATTATGTGGCACATCTGAGATAGGTTCTCCAACTGATGAGGGAGAAACAGTTATATGCCAAGTTCACTAAGTGTGAATTTTGGCTTGATCAAGTGGTATTTTTAGGTCACATAGTGTCTGGCCAAGGCATTTAGGTGGACCAAAAGAAGATTGAAGCAGTAATGAAGTGGGAGGCTCCAAAAAGTGTGTTTGAGATCTGGAGTTTTCTTGGATTAGCTGGGTATTACAGAAGGTTTGTCGAGGGGTTTTCGCTGATTTTGGCCCCTTTAACAAAACTTCTGAGAAAGAATGTGCCTTTCAGATGGAGTGATGATTGCCAGAGGAGTTTTGAGGAGCTTAAGCATCGGTTGACTACGGCATCGGTGTTAGCTATTCCGTCTGGTTCTGGAGGTTATGTTGTATACATTGATGCATCTCATCAGGGTTTAGGGTGTGTACTAATGCGCAGCATGGTAAGGTAATAGCTTATGCATCGAGACAGTTGAGGTCTCATGAGTTTAATTATCCAGTTCATGATCTGGAACTTGCTGCTGTTGTTTTTTCTTTGAAAATTTGGAGACACTATCTTTATGGAGAGACATTTCAGGTGTTCACTGATCACAAAAGTTTGAAGTATCTGTTGAGTCAGAAGGAGTTAAATATGAGACAGAGGAGATGGTTAGAATTGTTGAAAGATTACGATTGCACAATTGAGTATCATCCTGGAAAAGCTAATGTTGTAGCTGACGCATTGAGTAGGAAATCATATAGCAATGTGGCATAAGTGCAGGTATCGAGGTTACCTAGCCTAGTTCAGTTGAGGGCACTGAATGTTGATTTGAGTTTGGAGCAGAATGATACGTTGATAGCTACTTTAAAGTTAAGACCTGTTTTGGTTGAAAGAATCAAAGAGGCTCAGAGCAGAGACCCAGATTTAGTGAAGTTAATTGATAAGTTGAAAGTAAATCCAGATTCCGAGTTTGAAGTGAGAGATGATACCTTGAGATTAAAGCAACGATTATGTGTGCCAAATGTTGATAATCTGAGGAAAGAGATTTTGGAAGAAGCACATTTAGCAGCTTATGTTATGCATCCTGGTACTACCAAGATGTATAACACACTGAAGCAACATTACTAGTGGCCTGGTTTGAAGAAGCAAATAGTAGAGTTTGTTTCTAAGTGTTTAACCTGTCAGCAGATTAAGGCTGAGCATCAGGCTCCAGTAGGAAGATTGCATTCATTGCCCATTCCGGAGTAGAAATGGGAACGCATCACGATGGATTTCATTATGGGTTTGCCTAGGACTCCGAAGCAACATGATGCCATTTGGGTCATTGTGGATAGACTGACCAAATCGGCTCATTTCTTACAAGTGAGGGAGAATTATTCATTGAATTAGTTAGCTTAGCGATATGTGGATGAAGTTGTGAGGTTACACGGGGTTCCAGTGTCCATAGTTTCGGACAAGGATCCTAGATTTACCTCCAGATTTTGGGGTAGTCTACAGACAGCTTTGGATACCAAACTAAATTTCAGTACAACCTTTCATCCGCAGACAGATGGTCAGAGTGAAAGGACGATCAAGACTGTCGAGGATATGCTTAGAGCTTGTGTTTTGGAGTTTCAGGGAGCTTGGGATAAGTATTTAACTTTGATTGAGTTCGCTTACAATAATCAGTATCACAGCAGTATTGGTATAGCTCCATATGAGGCGTTGTACGGCAGGAAGTGTCGTTCGCCTGTATATTGGGATAAAGAAAAAAAAACCTAGTTTAAATCTATAAGAATAGGACATGTGGTAAGTGACAAGTGTCACTTGCCAATCCATGTCTTAAGATCACTATTCTTTTAATTGAAAGACCACACTATTCATCCTCTTCATGGCTTACTTTCTTTTTCTCCTCCATTTTCATTTTCTCCATTCACTCTCACCTCCACCATTGTTGAACCAACTCTCTCATCTTTCAATTACTACTTCCTTTATGCTATCTTCTTCATTGCCACAAGAAAACCTAAACCTTCCAATCTCCATGATGATGTACGTGGGATGCATGGAAAATTATGGATTCTTGGTGTTCTTGAAAAGTTTGAAGAATTGGAGGCTAAATCAAGTAAGTAGCTTGTAAATCTTCATGGGTAGTGTTTAATGAAGCTTTTATGATGATAGTTAGAGGTTAAATGGTATAAAATGGTGTTTTATGTATGATGAATGTGAGTGATGAATAGTTGATGTAAATGTCTTGCTTTTGTATATGTATGATGAGTAATAATTCATAAATTGTTTTAGAGATGTTTTAGAGGTAGAATGATCACCATAATGGTGTTAGCACGAGTGTAGAAAATTGATAATGAATGGTCAATACACATGTTCTGTTTTTTAGTTAATGATCAAATAAAGATTATGATTTATTTGTGAATGATATTGATTTGAAATGGAGTTGAGAATGAAGAGTAAATGAAGTAGAAAAAGTTATCTTTGTACAAGTTGTGTTAGGTGTAAAATTTGGAAAAATTGGAAGATGAGTGCTAGAAAATGTAGCAGTAACATGTTCACTGATTATGCTTCTGTGTTTTACCTATAACTTGATCTGTAGTTATCTACATGAGATGATTCTTGATCTGGATTAAACCAAAGACATAAGGCTACATTTTTCATGAAGACATCGAATTTAAATTCTGTCCATAAAAGTCTCAAATTTTGACATGAAATTGAGAACTGGGTGCAGCAAATTGGTGGATGAATGTATATGTTTGTGTTCTGTTTTGAGAGTATGAGAATATGTTCTATTTTGAGTGTTTATTATCAAGTATGGAATATGAATTGTGTATGGATGATGTTGAGCTGAAATTAAGGTATACTTGAAGAAGTTATCAACTTGAAATGATAGAATTTTTGCAATGTAGTGTGTTGGAGTGTTTTTACTGAACATGCATTTATATTTGGGCCATACCTTGATCTGTGAATATTCAAATTGGATGGATTTTGATATAAATGAAACTAGAGACATACGGCTACAAATTTTAAGAAGAATTTGAATTTGAATTCTGTCATTAAGGGTCTTGAAATTTAGCTTGAAGTTCAGTTTTGGCTTAGGCTGTAGCACTACCTGTGACAGAAATCATGTCTTGTTATTATCGAATAAACTGTATTGATGTAGGCTGAATCAGACAAAGTTTTCTTCATAGAATTTGTAGCTTATTCTCTTAGATTTCAATTGGTATAAAGTTTGTAATTTTTGGATATTGTAATTGAGAGATATAAGTTGTACAACTTTGAGTGCATGATCATGCACTGGCCAAAATTTTGAACGTGCTTAATTGGAATTATTTTGAGTATAACTTTCGGAATACTGAACCAAATTGTAGGATCTTGGTGTCATTAGAAATTTAAGATATAGGAGAACAATTTTTTAGAAGGAAGTGTGGCCAACTTACTCCATTTTCCTGGTCAGAATAATCATGAAATGTTGATCCGAAAGTTGATTTTTGGAAAAATCTGAAATGATCAATTGGGTTATGAAATTAGATTCAAAGTGTTTTATTGAGGTATAAACCCTAAGTACAAATGACACATAAGTGAGTTTTGATATTTGAATGTTATTATGATGTGAATAATGGAAAGATACCCGGGATTGTCATTGAACATGCATTATAGATATTTCATATACATATGTGTGCATTAATAGACACTTATACAATTGTGCAAAATTGTGTTATATGTTATGTATTGCTTGATATAGAGGAGCAATTGGAATGTAAACATCCAGACATTGCTGGAATTTCGAAGCAATAACTTCAGGAGCAAACTTTGAGTAACGTAGACGTTCTCACTCAATTAATTGTTTGTTTTATATTATGTTTGAATTATTGAATGAATGTGATTTGATTGTGTTGATTCTGGACAATGAAAGTCCGAGGCTTCTGATGAATGAATGTGATATTGAAGTGCTACTTGTATGTGAATGAGAAGAAATAAATGTTTTCTTAACGATTTTTGTTGAATGTCAAACCTAGGGTCCGATGATAAACATGATTTGAATGTGAATGTGAAATCATGAGATTGACTGAGAATATGAGAATGTGAAGCATCTGTTACATGAATACATGTAAGATAAAGGAAGTTGTGACCGGAGTCGCCAGTATAAAGAGCTTAAAGCTCAGACTGTGATCAGAGCCTCGACCTCAATTGTGAATGTACCCAGTATCCACTAAGGGGTATGGGACATTATTTGATATAGCTCGGTATCCACTAAGGGATATGGGCTAGTAAAAAGGCACTCAGTCACAATAATAATAATAATAAAGGAAACTGAGTCTCACGAACATTGCATATACATTTTAATACATATGTTTGACTGATTAAATTGTATTGTTGCCTTGTGCCAAATGAGAATGTGAAATGTGATACTTTATGCATATGGAAAGATGTGAATGATATGTTACGTGTATTGATGTGATGTATGAATTGAGTGAACCATCAATGATGGTTACCTCATTGAGTTCGCAAAACTCACCAAAATTGTACATTAATTTTTCAGGACCGAGAGAGGATATTAGCTACTGAGAGACGCTACAAGATGTTTATTCTTGTACTTTTGGGAGAAGATATGGCTCAAAGGTCGGTCAGCTGGGACTGGATTAGTTAGACATTTTGTGTATTTCCTGTTACATGTAGCATATTTTATATTAGGATGTGATGATGTACATGTATGGATATTCGAAAGATACAATGTATTTTACGTTCGAATTTATGGAATGAAATGAGGAAATTTGGTTTTAAATTATTATGTCTTTTTGAGGATGTCTTATATGAGAATAAAGAATGATGATGCCTGTTAAGTCAAAATGACTTCACGTCTAAATAATTTTGATGAAAATCAAATAATAATAATATTAGAAAGTGATGAACCGTTAAACTAAGACAGAAGCAGAAGCAAAAGTAATATGAAAGAAACTAAGACGGAAGTTGAAGAAAACTAAGACAAAAGCAGAAGCAAAGTAAGACGGAAGAAACTAAGATGGAAGCGGAAGCAAACTAAGACCGAAGCAGAAGCGAAAGTAAGACGAAGCGGAAGCAAAAGTAAGATGAAACGGAAGCAAACTAAGACGAAAGCTGAAGCAAACTAAGACGGAAGCGGAAGCAAACTAAGACGAAAGAAAGTAAGACAAAAGCGGAAGCAAAACTAAGACGGAAGCAAAAGTAAGACAGAAGTGATATAAGACGAAGACTCGATACAACGTCGGATAGTTAATCAGTTTGAGTTAGTTACAGAACTCAACTGAATAACTGTTTCTTCAAAGATCAAGAAATAAGAAGAAAGAAGCAGTTATCAAGAAGTAGTTGAAGACAAAGGCTATAAATACGAGTCGGAGATGAAGACTAAAAAAGCTTAGCGAAAAAATTAGTGATTTGAGATACTGATCTTAAGTTTTTTAAACACTGTATTTGTGCGAAACACGAGAGCTATCATTTCTGTAACAAAGCTCGCAATATCTTTCCATAAGAGAGAAGAAAAGCTGAGAGCCTGAAGAGGCTAAGTGAGAAAAAGAATACTTGGTGTAAGAGACCTGAAGAGGCTCTGTTGAAAAGAATACTTGTACAGTTTGAAAAGAATAGTGAAATCTCTTAAAGGATTCTAAGGACTAGACGTAACCCACAGTTTGGGATGAACCAGGATAAAATCACTGTGTCAACTTCTGAACTCTTTACTTTTAATTTCTATTATTTTATACAAGTATATAAAAGTTAATTGCAATACATCGTGATTCTTATTTAATAGTTTTGAAAAAGCAAGTTTTCAATGAATTTTAAAAGGGGATTGTATTCACGTAAAAAGATACACAATTCAACCCCCGCCCCCCTTCTTGTGCATTTTGTACATTGAACATAAAGTCTATACTAACGCGTGATTTACTTCGATTAGTATCAGAGCTCGGTGTCCAAGAACCACCGTTACAAAGTGTGGATAAAGATCCATGGCAGAATCACACGTTTATATAGCTAAAGGCGCATCTGTCACTAGACCTCCTGCGTTTAATGGTGAAGACTACCACTATTGGAAAGACAGGATGCAACTCTTCATTGAATCTACACATATTGATCTTTAGGAGATTATATAGAATGGACCGTATACACCGATGGATGATGAAGGGAATACCATTCCACGTACCAGATGGTCAGCTGATCAAAAAGCAAGATTCCAGCTAAATTCAAAGGCCAAGTTCTTTTTAAGTTGTGCCCTAAGCAGAAGTGAATACGATAAAGTTCATGGATGTGACACTATGAAGGAGATGTGGGATACCCTATCCATCGCACATGAAGGCACCAACCAAGTGAAGGAATCCAAGATAAGCATTCTTGTACACCAGTATGAGCTATTCAAAATGAAGGAAGATGAGTCTATCGATCAGACTATCGTCAATGGACTCAAAGCTCTTAGAAGAATCTATGATAATCAAGATCATGTTCGAAAGATTCTCAGAAGCCTACTGAAAAGATAAAGACCTAAAGTCACCGCGGTACAAGAAGCTAAGGACTTGAGCGTATTAAAGCTTGATGAATTGCTTGGATCCTTGAAGATACATGAAGTGGAGCTCGATGCAGAAGATAAACCTAGACGGGATAAATCTATAGCATTGAAGGCTGGATAAAAGAATCACAAGTTTCAAAGAAAGAGAAGTTCATCATCAAAAGCGTTGAAGATCGAAGTAGTCAAGAATGATGACTCAAGTGAAGATCAGACGCAAGTGGATGAAGAAAGCAATAGGAAACAAAGATTTTTCTTTCAAAAAAAATAGCAAAGATGAAGGCAAGAACGAGAAAACATCTGTCATCTGCTACGAATGCAATAAACCTGGACACTACAAGTCTGAATGTCCATTGCTGAAAAGAAAGCCAAAGAAAAATAGAGAAAAAAAGAAGAGCATGATGGCAATATGGGAAGATTTGGATTCGTCCGAATCTGATACTGATTCAGAGGCATCAGTGCAAGCAAACATTTGCCTGGTAGCCGAAAGAGAAAGTGATGAGGCAGTAACCTCTAATGTTAAAGAATTACAAGATGTATATTCAGAATTATTAGAAAATTCTCATGCTATACTTAAGCAGTATAGATTATTAAAGAAAAAGTTTGTAGAAAACTTGAAGAATATGCAAGAGTTAGAGAGAGAAAACGTCTGCCTGAAGAAACAAGTAGACGATATGAAGAAGAAGGTAGTTGTAGATAGATCTGAGGAGATCAATCAGCTAAAACAAAGGATCAATATTCTTTCAGCTGATTTATCAACGTTCACTGAGAGTACGAGAAAGATGAATGACATGCTAGGAAAATATAGACACCCTAATGATAAGAGTGGATTAGGGTTTGCTAAAAACAATACTCAGTATAAAAAGAACTTTGTTCCTAATAGGAAAAAATTTCATCAGTTGCATTATCATCATTCCATGAATCATTTTAAGACTAACCCCAAAGGACCCAAGAAAATCTAAGTACCTAACAAAAATATAATATCTACTACAGATCTCTTTCCTTAGAAAAAGCAACCAGCACCAATGGTATTTGGACAGTGGATGCTCGCGACATATGACGGGAAGAAGGTCTATGTTCCTAGATCTTCAAGATAAGAAGGGAGGATCGGTAACTTTTGGAGACAACCAGCAGGGCAAAATAATTGGAATCGGTAATATCAAAGGACCAGATAGATATCGAACCGGAGATTGTGGCAGCTGAATGGAAGAACTTCTTTCAGGTTCATGAGACAGTTTACCTGAATGAAGTATATGATTTCTGGAAGAACGTAGAGGTAGTTGAAGATACTCTAGTATCAGTGGTAGATAGATTTTCGGTCATAGTAACACTGAAGTCAATCGAGAAGGCTACTGAGTATCCATGTGTTGGAGTAAAGCTCACTCATAAAGCAAGATGGATGACTCAAGCCAGTATAGAGAAGGTACAGATCAATCGACAACTATATGGATGTAATGACCCAAAGGAGAAGAAGGCCTCAAGTCTTGTGCCGAAGGCTAGGGTTCTACATTCGCTGCTCTTCCATTGTGTTCTACCAAAAACAGGATCGAGGAATCTGGTAATGACGTTAGATGAGCAATGTTTATTTCATCTACTCAATCACCAGCCCATAAATCTTCCATACCCAATCCTCAATTGCATGGTAAAGTCGAAGAAAGACTCGACTGCCTACCGTATGGTATGATGCTGACAAGAATCTTTAGAGATTCTGGAATTCTTCTTGAGAGAGGAAATAGAATGAAGATGAACATCAAAAGCGTCATCAACTCTACAACTATCAGTAGAATGGGCTTGAAGAATCAGGAAAAAGAGGATACAGATTCTAGACGATAGCAAGGATTGAGGGGGAGCGTGCTGTCAAGCAAAGTTTAAGTGAAAAAGTAACTCCCACAAAAAAATCAAAATCTCAATCCACTGGAAGAATGCCTACAGAAGGATTGAAGAAATCGTCAGATGATGCAATGAAAGTTAAGACGATTTTTCAAAAAGAAGAAAGTCAGGTGCGACAAACGGAGCAACAAGTGTCCTTGAAGAGAAAAGGGGAAACACTTCTTTCGGAGAAACCCAAACAAGCAAAAAGGTCACCTAGACTATGAACCCTACGTCAACAAGAGCAGAAGGATAAAGAGTTGACTCATAATGGAGACTCTAGAAAGAAAGCATTGCACGCAACCAGATCCTTAGTCTCAATTTTGCAAGAAGACTCAGCAAAATTGGTTAAAGAGACTGAAATTACGAGGAAGTTGGAATTTGAGAAGAAGAAACCTCAACCTCAACCTCAACCTCAACAACAACCTTCTAGGTTGATTGAAGAAAGTAAGAGGTAGAAAATTAGTCAGAAAAGGAGCACTCCAACTGCTGTTCAACAAAAGAAAAGGTCAGTTGAACATAGTCCAGCACAGGTTAAATCTTCTCAACCAATGAGAAAAGAAGATTTGAAGATGAAGATCATTGAAGAAGTTGAACCTGCAAGGAGTGGAGGCTCTATAATCATAAGAGAACCCCTGAGAAGGTTGATCAAGGTACAATTTGAACCAATCTTAGTAAATAGTCGTACAATACATCAGTTGAATGATGGAGAGAAAAGGTTGTATAGCATTCTGCGAGTTGAGAAATCAAAACCATATCCAACACAGATGACCAAGCAGAAGTACATTATTTACCCCCTTACAAAAAGAACTGTGATAAAGATTTGTCCTTGACATTCAGCCAAGACCTTACATTGTTTGCAATAAAAAAAAGGGGAAAAAGAAAATGTATCCAGAAGGGATTACAGGTGATCTGACAGAAGATCAGATTGAAAAAGAAGTGAGAAACATAGATGCAGCATGTTATCCAGCTCAACAGAGAGGAATCTATGTTTCCCATCATATCTCAAAGGCATCAGGAAGTCATTGTGGTCGCGTCACCATTGATGAAACTGTTCAGGTAGTTGGAAGAATGACAGAAGGACAGTACAAAACCATCAGAGTTGGAGATATTAGTTTCAACATAGAGACTCTTGTGCACCTAATTATGCACATTAGACCCTTGAGCTCTATATCTTCAATTGGAGATGTACTACACCTATTTGGAAAACAAGTCCCAAGGCTACCTTGTCCTGATCATCTTGATCTCCCTGATAGGAACTTATCTTTCAAACCTCCTGCTATTACAATCATTGAACCGGATATCTTACCTTCAGAATCATTTGGTACTACTATTGGTTTTGAAGAAGCATGGCAGAAGATTGATGCAGCCTTAGTCGAAGAAATTCATGACAAGGTTAATGATCTGCATGTTTCAGTGGGTGACTTACATAAGGAAGTAGCTTATATACGACAAGACCTCAAGTTACTCCGTACTGAAATGCAACAAATGCTCTCTGAAATTATGAAGCATCTTCGGTCATGATTTTTGATTAATAACAAATAGGGGGAGAAGAGAAAAAGAGAAAGATAGGGGGAGAAGAGAAGAAGAGAATTGAAAAGAAGATAGTATAGTTTACGATTTTTTCAATTCTATACCTTCTTATAAATAATACTTGATTATCTTTCTAAAATTATGATTATTTGTTATCATCAAAAAGGGGGAGATTGTTAAGTCAAAATGACTTCACGTCTAAATAATTTTGATGAAAATCAAATAATAATAATATTAGAAAGTGATGAACCGTTAAACTAAGACAGAAGCAGAAGGAAAAGTAAGACGAAGCAAAAGCAAAGTAAGACGAAAGAAACTAAGATGGAAGCTGAAGCAAACTAAGACGGAAGCTGAAGCAAAGTAAGACGAAAGAAACTAAGACGAAAGCGGAAGAAAACTAAGACCGAAGCAAAAGAGAAAGTAAGACGAAACAGAACCAAAAGTAAGACGAAGCGGAAGCAAACTAAGACGGAAACTGAAGCAAACTAAAATGGAAGCAGAAGCAAACTAAGACGAAAGAAGGTAAGATGAAAAAAAGTAAGACGAAAGAAACTAAGATGAAGACGGAAGCAAAAGTATGACGGAAGAGATATAAGACGAAGAACCGATACTACGTCAGATAGTTAATCAGTTTGAGTTAGTTATGGAACTCAACTAAATAATTGTTTCTTCAAAGATCAAGAAACAAGAAGAAAGAAGCAGTTATCAAGAAGCAGTTGAAGACAAAGGCTATAAATATGGGTCGGAGATGAAGACTAAAAAAGCTTAGCGAAAAAATTAGTGATTTGAGATACTGATCTTATGTTTTTTAAACAATGTATTTGTGCAAAACACGAGAGCTATCATTTCTATAACAAAGCTCGCAATATCTTTCTATAAGAGAGAAGAAAAGCTGAGAGCTTGAAGAGGTTAAATGAGAAAAAGAATACTTGGTGTAAGAGACCTGAAGAGGCTCTGTTGAAAAGAATGCTTGTACAGTTTGAAAAGAATAGTGAAATCTCATAAAGGATTCTGAGGACTGGACGTAGCCCACGGTTTAGGGTGACCAGGATAAAATCACTGTGTCAACTTCTGAACTCTCTACTTTTAATTTCTATCATTTTATACAAGTATATAGAAGTTAATTACAATACATCGTGATTCTTAATAGTTTTGAAAAGCAAGTTTTCAAAGAATTTTAAAAGGGGATTATATTCACACAAAAAGATACACAATTCAACCCCCCCCCCCTCTTCTTGTGCATTTTGTACATTGAACATAAAGTCTATACTAACGCGTGATTTACTTCAATGCCATGTTTAAGTGAGATTTATGATTGCTCTAACACACCATTATTATAGGGTATGTACTAGAATGTCCTCCGAGTGTTTCGGTTCGTACTTTATGGTAGTGGGGGTGTTACAAAAGCTCCTAGAAATGTGTCTGAGATTTGGAGTTTTCTTAGGTTTGCAAGTTAATACAGAAGGTTTGTCGAGACATTTTCATTAATCTCTGTCCCTTTGACAAAGCTTCTGAGAAAGAATGTACCTTTTCGATGGACTAATGATTGTCAAAGGAGCTTTGAGGAATTAAAACATCAATTAACTATAATATCAATGTTAGCTACACCATCTGGATCTTGAGGATATGTTGTATATAGTGATGCTTCACACTAGGTATTAGGATGTGTTTTGATATAGTATAGTAAATTGATTGCTTATGCTTCGAGACAATTAAGGCCTTATGATTTAGAGCTTGCTACAGTGGTGTTTGCTTTTAAAATTTAGAGACATTATTTATACGGTGAGACGTTTCAGATATTTATACATCATAGAAGTTTGAGATATTTGTTGAATCAAAAAGAACTGAATATGAGACAAAAGAGGTGGATTGAGTTGCTTAAAGATTATGATTGCACGATTGAATACCATCCAGGTAAAGCTAATGTTGTGGCTTATGCATTAAACAGGAAAACTAATAACAGTGTGACACAAATTCAAATATCGAGATTAGAAAACCTAGTTCAACTGAGAGCCCTAAATGTTGACCTAAGTTTGGGGCATAATGAAGCATTGCTAGCTATGTTGAAGCTTAGACCAGTATTGCATGAAAGGATCAGGAAAGCTCAAAGCAAAGATCCAGAATTGGTGAAGATTGTAGAGAAGTTAAAACAGAATTCAAGTTCTGAGTTTGATTGAGAGATGATACATTATGGTTAAAGCAGAGATTATATATACCAGATGTTGATGGTCTAAGAGACAAAATTCTAAAGGAATCACACATAGCAACCCATGCTATGCATCCTGGTACTACCAAGATGTATAATACTCTGAAACAACATTTCTAGTGGTTAGGGATAAAGAGGGAGGTGGCTGAGTATATTACGAGGTGTTTGACATGCCAACAGATTAAGGGGGAGTATCAGGCTACAGTTGGGAAGTTACAGTCATTACCTATTCCAAAGGGGAAGTTACAGTCATTAACTATTCCAACATTTAGTTACTAATCATAGAAAAAGAAATAAAAGATAAACATGAAGAAAAACTAATAGAAATTAAAGGAATCATAATTCTAAATCTCCCCTTTTCTTTTATTGAATATTCTTGCAAGTTTAGAGTTGATGTAGCTATCTACTTGATCTCTTGATGTTAACTTTGTGTTTTCCTTATGCTTTGATTAGAATTGTTGCCTCTTTAGGTATCTTACATCTCAAAACTGTAGCAAAGCTCCCATCTCTCTAATTTGCCTCCACTCACGTCCTTTTATAGTAAAATTTATGTTTTCTAGAATATAGATGATCACTTACACAGGCATGTGAGAGACTGTGTATAACCAAAAACACCTTAATTCATAATTTCACATAGCCAGAGAGACTTACATAGGCAACATACACAATCATGTATATAAAGACACATAAGAGTGTAACTCCACACGACCAAAATTTAATTTCTTCAGTCTTCACACGTTTACAGAGACTTACACAATCTCTATACATGGGTGTGTAGGTCCTTAATTGCTTCAAATCTTTATTATATGCTATAATTTCATCCAGATTCTTCTCCTTTATATCCATGAAGGCAACTATAACCTATAAATGCACTCAAAGTGAATTAATTACGAAATATACAACAAAACTATAAAATATCAAGAAAACATGTTAAATATGGGTGTATGATTATAGTAAAATATGTAGTTACCAATCATAATCATATGTTTAGGACCTGGAATTGTGTTATTGTTAGTTTTATGTATTTTAGTTGTTTGATTGGCTTAAAGCAAGAATGTTTCAAGGCATGATGGATGTGTTTGTGAGTGAATGGAAACAGGAAAACTAAAGAAAAGAGGAAGAATTTAAAGCATGGAAGATGCCACGATCTTGGGTAGCTACATAGGGCTCTCTTTTATAATCATGCATGGCTTGAAATAAGGCATGCCACAATCGTGGTACCTCCCACGATCGTGGTAAGGTGTTTTTTAGCATATGAGTTTTTCATACTTTTGACATTTTATGGTTATTTTTGGAACCAAATTAAGCGTCGAAACCTTAGAAAGAACCTAGAAGCCTGAAGAAGTATTTAACGAAAAGAAAAAACCAAAAAGGGGGATGCACATCAGATTCGAAGAAGATCAAAGAGACATTAAGAGCAGCTCCAAAATTTTCCAAATTTCCAAATCATCACATCAATTATTTTTCTTTCTTCTCTTCATTTATTTCATTATGTTGGATGTTGATTTGGATTATTTGGATTTTGAACATGAATATGAGCTTCTAAATTCATATTAGGGATTATTCTTGATATGTTTTGTTAAACGTTATTCTTGTTGAATTTAATACAGCTATGAATGCTTTGCGATATTTGTTATGCTTATACTAGATAATAAATTGAGAGAGAGAATCAAGTTAATTATGTTAAGGTGCATAACAAGAGTTGGTAGCTTAATAAACCTGCAGATATCATATTAATAAATAATTAAAGAGACCTTAATTGTGAATTAATTATTCTTAGGATTTCTTCAAATCCAATTGAATAGCTAAGAGTAGTCTTATGAATTGAAAGGTTACAATTATATTATTATTAATTTCAATTGCGATTACTTGATTAGGTCTCTGAAGAGAAAAATCAAAACCTTAGGATATATAGGATAAAGCATAAATTGAATCAACAAGATAATGAGAAGACAAAACAAGGATAGAATAATTCCCAAGTTTTCATCATTGGTTAACTTTAATCTTATTACTAGTCTCAACTATTCCCTTATTCACTTATTCAATTATTTAGTTTTAATAGTTTATTTTATTTTCATTAAATTTATTTTAATTTAATAAATTTTTTAGTACCTTAAACAAAGTTCATTCAAGTTGTTAAGTGTCTAATTATTCCTTATAGGAACAATACCTTTTGTACTACAAGTTACAATCTATATATTTGCAGTATTGAAAGTTTTTATGGAAAACTGATCGACAAGCTTTTGGTACCGTTGTCGAGGATTAATTATCATCTTGTATGATTTGAATTCCTTTGCTTTAAGGATTTGATACCTTTTCTTATATGATTGTAGGTGCATGAACACAAGGATGACTTAGAGTTCAAGCAAAGTAGAAGAGACATCAACTCTAGGCATCATAAAGTAAGAAAAAGGGATTCGAAAAGCTAAACGCCAAGAAGTAATAGAAAGAATGATGATAAAGGAAAGAAATCAAGGAGATAATTGTTGGATATAACCTAAACTATATGAAGATAATTGAGTAATCAATATAGGATTCATCATCCTAAAGTGATTAAAGGGAATATTCTACTATTTTATATTAATATTGATTCTGAAAATTCTTTGCTAAGGTAGAATAAAACTTTGAAAACAATTTTCAAATGTTACTAATTGAATCAATTATCTATAGTGGATAAATAACATGATTGGACTTAAATAAAGTAGAAATTAATTCAATGCTCTATGTCCTCAAAACATTGTGTGATGAAAGGTGAGTCAAAACTACTTTAACATTCTAAAATATTTAAATGGTTATGATGTCTGATCAGGTTCTTTCGATGTGTGTATTAATTGATTAGCCTCGATAATCCGCAAGTGTGCGGGTCGTTCGCGTAGTACCTAAGGTGTCGATCCTACGAGGAGGGATAATCTAATCCTAAAATCTAAATCCAAAATAAATCACAGAAATTCAAATGTAACGAACCTGAAACAAGAATGCGATTCAATCAAACAAATCAATCCAAGAATCAATCACAAAAATATTAACAAATTAGCAATTGCAACGTACACTCAAGAATCAACCTAAGGAACTACCAATTGAGAGAAAGGGAATTTCACTAATCTTTAATGCTAACCTAATTGATTATGAATTACTGGATTATTGGTTTGAAACGATCCTATGATTGATTACTCTCCCCCGAGTTATAACCATTAACCTTAATTTATATACCCTAATCAGATTGTGGAAGTTACAATTTCTCAATTAACAACCTATCTAAAACCCTAATTAGATCTGAAGTTGTCTAATAAACTATCGAAAACTATTGCAAGATCTCTCTTTGTATAATTTAACAATTTGATTTAATTCTCGTTCTATTAAATCACCTAACTCTCGTTAACCCAATTTAATTATTTTTCACTCGATTCACCTTCTTAGTTTATCACCGAATTATGCAATTGCATAAATTAAATCACAATAAATCCAGTAAAATACAAACAATCAAATTTCATTAAATCAAACGTAAAACTCCGAAGGTGAGTTTAGAAACAACATCAACATCCAAAAATATTATCATCAACTATTATTTCAATTCTATACAATAATAAAATAAAAAATAATAGGAAATAAGAACTTGAATGGACGACGGGAGGCAGCGATGTTGGAAAACTCCTGACCTAGGAATTACATCGAGTTGGCTTCTTCTCCACTTCTCTCTTCCTTCTTCTCTTTCCCTATCTCTCGACAATTCTCTCTAGGGTTTCTTTGAAAAGTGGCTAATGCAAAAACTTTTTTCCTCCTTTGTCTTATTCTTTAAATACCTTTTGTGTTCTGAGTTGTGGGGGTCAAAAAGGTCTACAAAATCCGCCAAAACTTGACGTTTTTTAATGTATGCGCGTCTGTCGACGCAGGCCACGATCGTGGCCTTGCATACCACGATCATGGGCCACATCCGAGCCTTTTATCACAATCGTGGCAAGCAGGCCATGATCATGGGCCATGTCTTAGGCTTCTGTCATGATCGTGGCATATGGTCCACGATTGTGGGCCAAATCCAGTGCCTCTATCATGATCATACCCTCCTGTACCACGATCGTGGGCCGTTATTTCGACTTGAATGTCTTTGAAATTTCTCTGTTCTTTGATGTTGAATCTGAAATACTAACAAACACATCAAGGTACCTCAAAAATATAATAATTAAGCTTAAAAGCTTGTACTAACCCATAAAACACTTAAAACACAAATAATTAACAAACTAACACAATTCTAACCTAAACACATA
>JAOQMQ010000009.1:4892855-4906362 GCA_027563845.1 Erythroxylum subrotundum | reverse complement strand
CATAACACTCAAGGGAGCTAATACAGTCAACCAATCCACACCAAATCCAGAAATTGTCTCAAAAATACAACAAACACAATTCTACTCATTAGACAAGGCCATGTTCAAAACCATACTACATCACCTTTTTATTAAACATATGCAAAACGCAAGAAAACTCAAATGTCTTTCATTTCATCAAAAGCTTATAGATTCATTCATACTTTTCATTCATTACAAGGAATCATACCATATTTCCTCATCAAATTTCATTTAATAAATTCTAATTTCCAATAAAAGTTCGGGATCCAACAGATAATGTTCCTTTCATGGACATCTACTGAAGATTTTTGATGTTCACACATGGTATATCAAGAACTAGTGAATAATAGGGAGGGTTTGCATTCTTTTCTTCATCCTCTTTCTTCGTCTCTTGGTCTTTAATAAGGTGGGGTTCAGTTTGGTTTTTCCACTGATCCTTCTGGCTCTCCCCCATTCTTAGATGCGATAGCCTATATTGCTATCTTTGATGTATTTACATATTACTTAGAGAGTCTCACTCGAATCTCTAGGTTGTGAATAGACGAGGCATGATTTTTCATTACTTGCTCAATTTGCTCTTTTAGTCTCTTTTGGCTCTCTTCCATGTTCGTGAGCTTATCCAAGATCTTGTCCAATTTAGAATCCCATAAACTGGACTCATCTTGCTGAAGTCTTAATAGGTTTTGACGTCCTAAATGAGTCCCTACATTGTTGGACCAATAGAAATTGGGGTGGTTCTGCCACGCCGAAGTGTAGATGTTCCAATAAGGATTGTTACTTCCCTAACCATAATGTGCCTCATTGTAATTCGCAAAAGTTCCTTGCTCCTTATAATATCTATCTCCTATCATTGTTCTTTCCATTTCTTCTTGACATCTAGCTCTTCAGATGTCTCATTTCTCATTCTAAGATGTCTTATTGCGTCTCTACTTTACACCCCAAACTATTCTTTTTAAACAAAAGATAGTGAAAAAAGCCTTAGACTAAAGAACTAAAATAATCACCTCCTCGACAACGACGTCAAAAACTTGATCGTGTTCTTTCGATGTGTGTAAGTTTTAATTGATTGACCTCGATAATCTGTAAGTGCATAGGTCGTTCGCATAGTACCTAAGGTGTCGATCCCACAAGGAGGGATAATCTAACTTTAAAATCTAAGGCCAAAACAAATCACAGAAATTCAAATGTAATGAACCTAAAACAAGAATGCAATTCAATCAAATAAATCAATCCAAGAATCAATCACAAAAATATTAACAAATTAGTAATTGCAATGCACACTCAAGAATCAACCTAAATAACTACCAATTGACAGAAAGGAAATTTTACTAATCTTTAACGCTAACCTAATCGATTATGAATTATTGGATTATTGGTTCTAGACGATCCTAGGGTTAATTACTCTCTCTCGAGTTATAACCATTAACCATAATTTATAAACCCTAATCAGACTATGGAAGTTACAATTTCTCAATTAACAACTTATCCAAAACCCTAATTAGATATGAAGTTGTCTAATAAATTATCAGAAATTATTGAAAGATCTCTCTTCGTACAATTTACCAATTTGATTTAATTCTCGTTCTATTAAATCGCCTAACTCTCGTTAGCCCAATTTAATTATTTTTACTCGATTCACCCTCTCAGTTTATCACTGAATTATGCAATTGCTGAAATTAAATCATAATAAATCCAGTAAAACACAAACAATCAAATTTCATTAAATCAAAGATAAAACCCTGCAGGTGAGTTTAGAAACAACATCAACATCCAAAAATCTTATCATCAACTATTATTCCAATTCTATTCAATAATAAAATTGAAAATAATAGGAAATATGAATTTGAATGCACAACGAGAGGTAGCGATGTCGGGAAACTCTTGATTTGGGAAGTACGTCAAGTCGGCTTCTTCTCCACTGCTCTCTTCCTTCTTCTCTTTCTCTATCTCTCGGCAATTCTCTCTAGGGTTTCTCTAAAAAGTTGCTGATGCAAATGCTTTTTTCCTCTTTTATCTTCTTTTTTAAACACCTTTTGTGTCTGAGCAGCCCTACGATTTTTTCAGGGTCGAAAAGGTCCGAAAAATTTCTCGAAACTTGACGCTTTTGAGTGTCTACGCGTCTACCCGACACAGCCCACGATCGTGGCCTTGCATGCCACGGGTCACATTCGAGCCTTCTGTCGTGGCCTGCTTGCCACAATCGTGACGATCGTGGGCCAACTCTAGTGCTTTTGTCACAATCGTGCCTGTTGTGCCACGATCGTAGGTCGTTGTTTCGACCTGAATGTCTCTGAAACTTCTCTGTTCTTCGATGTTGACCCTAAAACACTAACAAATACATCAAGGTACCTCAAAAATATAATAATTAAGCTCCAAAGCTTGTACTAACCCATAAATCACTTAAAACACAAATAATTAACAAACTCACACAATTCTAGCTTAAACACATACTAAATGATCGAAATAATGACTAAACACATATTAAACTATGTCATAAAATAGGATGCAATTTATACTTATCAATGTGTTGCTAAACGCCTATGAATATGAATTATTTAATTAGATAATTAAAGATGAATTAAAATGGTTTAATTTATATAATTCTAAATATGATCTAAGGTTATAGTTTATATTCATTCCCAACATATTCAGAAACCTAATAGGTCACATATAAAGATCGATTTGAAGAGACAAGGTGTCTTAATTGAGTTGAACTTG
Organism: Erythroxylum subrotundum; assembly: GCA_027563845.1. Taxonomy (NCBI): domain Eukaryota; kingdom Viridiplantae; phylum Streptophyta; class Magnoliopsida; order Malpighiales; family Erythroxylaceae; genus Erythroxylum; species Erythroxylum subrotundum. Next base: position 4,903,623 of record JAOQMQ010000009.1, on the reverse strand, counting down.
ATTATCAAGTTTGATAAACTTTATAATTAAATATGAAATATTCAATAAATAACAATATTAGATATTGGATCTTACTTGGTTCCAATTAGTATTTAAATAGAATTAAGTGTAACAATATTCTACTGCACGCCCGCCTCTACGTTTTGTCATCATTTTCTTTTTTATTTTTTAGACGGAGCAGTCTATAAATTAGCTTTTTCTTAAGTAACTAACTAAATAAAAGTCTTTATTTTTTATTTTATTGTCTTCTTTCTTTTTAGTTCTTACAAAAGAAGAGTGTAAATTGATAAACATAGTATGCTATAAAATGACGTTTTATAAAATTGTCAGTGTTATTGGTCACTTAATTAAAGTACAATTGCATTTACGGGGCCAGTACCATTCGTAATTAAAACTCACTGTAGTTTAAGGTAAAAATGTCTCGAGTGCTCCCGAACGATCAACCTGTGCGTGCCTCTACTGGCTAATATCCTCTTTTCCAAATATCTGGACTCTTCCTTTTTGACACGTTTCTCTTACCTCGTTTCTCTCCTCTTATAAATACCCTTTGCTAGTATTCTTTACAATTTCTCTTCCCTTTTAGTTTTAGGGGTTCTTTTTTCTTTTTCTTTTTTTTTTTTATAATTTCAGGACTGGAGAACACACAATCTCAATAACTTAAAGAGAGAGAGAGAGAGAGAGACCCCTCACATCAAAAAGGCAAGACATTCAACAAAACCCACATTAAGAAAACAAGCGGATTTTTCATTTTTGAGATTTGATGATAGAAGATCTGAAAACACACAAAGAAACCCATTTTAATACATTTCAAAGATTAGCAGACAGGTAGGAGGGAGATCTAGCGTTTAAGAAGTTTGAAAACTTTTCCCATTTCTTCTTCAAATGTTTTTTCCTTGTGATTTTGCTCGCATTGCCTACTTTGTACCTAAACTAAAAGAATATAAATTTCTGTCAGCCCATAATCTCCCTTTGTTTCTCTGAAACATTGTCTGTTTTTGCCATTAAAGCTCTTTGCTTTTGATCATAAAGCACTTCCTTTTTTTTCTCTAAACTAGCTCTTTTACTGATGAATTTCTCTGCTGATGGCTTGAAATGTTGGAATTTGGGGTTTTTGTTAAGTGGGTTGTGTGCTTAACCTAGGTTTTGTTGCTTTGTTCTATTCTAGGGTTTCATCAGATCTTCAGTGGAACCAACCCTAATTGTGGTTTTTGATGGATTAGGGTTATGATCAGAAAGATATAGATATCCTTTACGGGAAACTGGGGATTGGATGGTATACTTTGTTTTCGGTTACTATTTGTATCTGTCAGAAGTTTTGCTGTTGGGATCAGCAGCTGTGATTCTAAAGTCTGCGCCTTGAATCTGCAACAAGAGATTTTTGTGAATTTTCCTTGGAACAAATCCTGAGACCCTTGGAATTTTGGAATAAAAACAAGTTTATGGGTCTGTGCAGTTTTCGGATTTTGAGTTATTGATTCCTGTGTTTAACGGAAGCTTCTGATATTGGTTTAAATGATGGGCAGGTTATGATTTCCCTAGCGTCCTAGTAGCCAACAAGCAAGATCAAACTGTTGTGGAGCCTCACAAGATATTTTCCATGGAATTTGCTTGATTGGATTACTATTTATCTGGACATTTTAGAAGTTAGTTCATTTTCTGGTACAGTAAGATCGAGCATTAAGGGTTTCCACGTCGTCCTGTTCTGATTCAAGTTCTAGCTGGGATTCTGCAAGTGCTGAATCTCATCTCTGATAAGGGGATTTTGGTTAGGGAGGTGATCTTGGAAAATCATGGAGTAATTTCCAAGCTGGAAATGACTGCGGGGACATGGTGCATGGACAGGAGGATAGCTGTTGCCCTGTTCCTCTACTGGAACATCAGTGCAGGAAACTAAGAGAAGCTTTTTGCTTTGTGGACCTATCCCACTTTTCTGTTTCTAAGATCACGTGCAATGTCTCGCTGCTTTCCATTTCCGCCTCCAGGATATGAAAAGAAGGCTACGATTGATGATACTGACTTGTTAGCAAAGGTTGAAATATCTTCCTTTAGTAAATTGCTATTGCTAGCTTGACTTACGCAGAACTTTGCTTTGACCTAATGTTGAACTTTGCACTATAATTTCTCTGACTGTTCTAATTTTCTTTATCAATTTAACACGGGAGCTGCTCATCATTTAAGGCATTCAGATGTGAGAAAATAGAAGATCCTTTTGGCTTATACGTAATTAATTTTCGGGGTGGAATTATACAGAACTGGAAAGATATCAGTGTTAGGGCATTCATCGTGAACAAAGAAATACCATTTCAGATTATGTTGAGGATGGCTTGTTAACTAGACTGACGACTTTATGCTTGTAATGTATTTACCAAAGTTTCTAGTTATGTATGAAAGCCATCAAAACTCTACTATGCTATGTGACACAAGAATGAGATGGATGAAATCAAAAGAGGAAAAAAATTTACGGTTCAAATTATCATTTAGAGTTATTTTGGAATATGATATCGCATATAATTTGGCACCATAACTGCTTGCTTTTTGCAGACTATATATGTGCAACATTTCTTATATTACTAGTTACTAACATTCTCCTTACTGATGAATAAAACTTAGGGCAGCAACCTTTCCTATACAGAGTGCAAGGAGTAGCTTGACACATCTCTGAAACAGTTTTTGCATAGAACTTGTAACTATTTGCCTTGCCAGTGGAGAAAGAGAAGTGCATTTTATCATGCATTATTACCATGTTCAGGAGCTTAGTTTTATTTCTCCTTTGAAGTTTGAACAGGATATACACACTTGATTTTTGCATTGGATCTCTTCAAATTTGCAGGACCTGACGTTCACTTGAAATTTCATAGAGATTTATGTACTTGACATGTCTGGGGGTATTGGGGGTTGTGTTAATCTAATTTAGGTTTCATAAGGTTCATGGATACTTGCTACTTTTCTTTTAATTAAAATTGCTCTACTCTACCTATATATGCTTGTCACAATTTGTATCGGTGCTGTATATTCAGTGTAGTTGGGAAAAGCAGAAGCTAAGTACTGTAAACTTGAATACTTAAAACATTATTAGTTATTCGGATGATTGTCATCATGGTAGACTTCTTCCTTTAATTTCCAGATCTCAAGGAAGTGAAGAGGACATGAATATTTTCTCACACCTAAAGCATTTGCCACTTTGCATACCATGTGAATTTAACTTTGCTGATTACAGATATCATTAGTGCTAGGCAGCTGTTAGGAATTTGTATTGATAATCCAAATTAAGAGCCCGTTTTATCTATTATGTGAAATATCTCTAAATGTAGTTATAAATAATTGTTATATGAGGACATATATGTCTTGAATAAGCTGCACCTGTGCTTGAATGAAGTTATTCTGTTTAGCTTTTCTGCCTCAGTAGTACCAGCAGTATGGTAATTCATAGTTAGATTTGAGTTTCTGCTTGCTCTTTGAAAACTCTGCTTGGTAAACTAAGAAATGTCTTTAGTTGAGGAATTGCACAAATTAATTCGCTTAAGATAACTTTTCTAGATTGTTAGCAGATAGGATTTCCAGGGATATAGATGGTAAAAACATTAGTTTATCAATAAATAATAATCCTGCGGGAAAATATACTTTGATTTTGGTTTTGTCAACTTTTCTAGATTGTTAGTAGATATGATTTCCAGGGATTTAGATAGTAAAGACATTAGTTTATCAATAAATAATAATCCTTTGAGAAATATAATTTGATTTTGGTTTTTTTGTGAACTAAATATTATAATTTCAATCAAAAAGTCTGTTTCTCTGTGTAGCATCAGCACAAAATTTCATCCCTCTAATTGATATGAGGTTGATTTGGTGTAGTTCGTATTAGTTGTCTGGTTGATTTGGTGTAGTTCATTTTAGTTGTCTGGATGCATTCACTTTATCTTGCATTTGAAGTCTATTAGAAAAACCCAACATTATAGTTGAAGATATCTGAAATGGAGAGGTTACGATAATCACGCCATTTGTTGCTTATATGATAAAAGTAGGAAATGTATTAATAAGAGTAGCTCTTTGGATGCAGTGACTGATATGCATAACATGTTCTATGTACTTTTTACATTCAAATCTGTCCATTGAGCAAACCTACATTTTCTTGGATAAAAAGTTGAGTTCATTATGATTCTGGTCATTCCCTGTGTATTAGCTGTACCTAATGAAAAACTTCAAGATACTAGAGCATCCATTGATGCCTTCCTGATTGTGGACTTAATCTCTCTAATATTGTATTTTTGCATTTGTTCTTATGGTCTTCAAGACCTGTTAGTAAATAAATTTTTCTAATAGTTTTATTTTGATTTTATGCCATTCCCCGAGTATTAAGCAGACTTTGCACAATAGTTCAAGATTCTCATGGTTTAACTGAAGGCTTGATTGATTCTTTTATGTTCTGACTCTGGCACCTTTTTGCTAATTAGCTTTAGCTTAATATGATATTTCGTGTAATGAGAAGATAATAGATGAAAGATCCTATACTTTAGATCACCCTGTTCTGCAATACTTTGTATTGAATTTATTTGCTTTTCTATGATACGAGATGGGTCCACATATGTCATATAAATTAAATGTCCTATCGGACACAATGGAAGTTCATTTAATGCTTCGTTTTTAATTTATAAAATTTCTCCTTTATATTCTAATCACTCTTATGGATTTCGTTGTATCCATTTATTCGCTCTTTAAAGTGTGTGAACTTAGCTTAATTTTCTTGACTCCATGTCTAATCATGGGAGCTATATAAAGTGGTGAAATACTCAACAGATTAAACTGCTGTGTGAAAAGCAATGGGGATTCTGGCTTGTCTTCTCACAGTTATTAAACAGATTTTCCTCATTGCTTCAGTTAATATGTGGATTCCAACAATTATTTTAATTCTTTTTCCTTTTAAAACACCATGAAGACACAGCATAATTTTTTCGAACTTGTTTTCTTTGAGATCTAGGTTTTTTCACTATTGCATACACTAGTATATATTTGAACTTGGGAGTTAGAGCAAATATTGTTGACTTGTGGCTAAGAAATCTATTTTAGCTTGCATATTATTTTTAGTTTGAGCATATTTTTGGCATGTACACATGCTACCGGCACAATTGCTACCATCCAATTCCTAGTCTCTGAATAATTCTGTTTGTTCTGTCTCTAATTAGAATATAATTTACAGGAGAAGCTCAAGGAGAAAAAACACAAAAAGGATAGGAAAGAGAAGGAGAAAAAAGAGGCCAAAGAGAAAAAGGAAAAAGATAGAAGCAAAGAAAAACATAAGGAAAAGAAAGACCGAAAAGAGAAGCACAAAGACAAGGATAAGGACAGGGATAAAGAGAAGAAGCAGGTTTCTGATGAGAGAAGATTTGAAGGACAGCCAGAGTTTCACAATGGAAGGAAGTTCAGTTTTAATAGCCTGCCTGAGAAAGAGATCAATGATTCGAAGTGTGTACAGGAGTTGGCCAAAAGAATTAGGGAGGAAGATGGAGCATCAGGTAGTCAAATGGTTCAGAAGATCGCTGCACCAGAGCAACAGAGTCCTGAGGTGCAAGGAAAGGCAGTGGATAACCTTGCTTACTATCAAAATGAGGAACAACAAAAGATTAAGGATAAGAATGAAGATTGTAAGAAGGTCAATGGGAAAAGAAACCTCATTGATGCAAGGGGTATGGAAAAAAGATTTGGTCCAAGTTTTCCAGGTGCAGGTCCAGAAAGAATTGAAGGAATTACTAAATTGGTGGAGAAGAATGACACTGAGAAGGCTATTGACGGGAAGGAGAAAAGCAAACACAAAGAACATAATAATAAAGGTGACAAATACAAACTCAGAGATCATGAGAAAGATCAGAAATCAAAGAATAAAGAACGAGAAAAGGAGAAGAAAAAGAAGGAGAAAAAGAAGGAGGTGAATGAATCAACAAAAGATCAGCCTAAATTAAAAATTCAGAGCTCTCAGTTGAAAGAAAGTAGTAAGGACTCGCTGGACTTTCGGATTCCTCAATTCTCAGATGCTGCTAGGTTGGACAGCATGAATTCTCATGTGGAGGGAAATTTTGGGAAGCGAAAGGAGGTTGAGATCAACGGATATGTACCTGGTGAGTTCTTTCCTGTTTTCTACCATGGTCACCGTGCAGCACCTCTACTTCTGTGTGTTGATTGGAACTTATGGTAGATGTGTGCCACTAATTGTGGTAATAGATGTATGTTGTAGTTAGATGGTGCAGTTTTAAGTACCTTATTTGGTGCATGAGTAACGGTATGTCATTCCACTTCTGAACATTTTTAACTAGATCTTGATGTAGAGTTGTTATTGCAAGCAATAGCAACCTTGTTTTCTTTTTAACTGGGGCCACTGCATTGAGAATGAATCAGTTAATGTCTTGCTCCATACTAATTTTCCCTGCTTTAAAATTGTTTTGACAGGCAATGGGGACCGTCCTAATAAATTGGCAAGGCATATCTTGTTTTCCAACCTGGTCAATGAAAATGGAAGAAAGTTGGAACCATGCCAAAGTGCTATTCAGTGTGCATCTGAGAAGCAGGTGCTTGTTGACAATCATGGAGTTGATGTTAAGGAGCACAAAATTAATGGTTCCATAGCATCTCTGCAACCCATTGTCTGCAAACCAAGGCAATGTTCTTCTACTATACCAGCTAAGGAGAACGGTGAAGCGTATAAAAAACCACCACATCCTGATTTAAATTATTTGAAGCAAATACTTTCTGTACCTACAATGGATGAATGGCCTGATTGCTGTGACCAGGAATGGCTCTTTAGCGGCAATGTGAAGTCAAAGAAGATAGAGGATAGTTCTTCTGTAACTAAAACATCCCAAATCTGGGCGGAGCCTCAACACATAGAGTCTGCAGACATTGTTGCTCTTCCATATGTGATTCCATACTGATATAGGTCTAAGTGGATGCATTTTCCATTTCCAAAATACCTTCATTTGAGTATTATTTCAGGGATCTTCTAGGAGGTGTGCTGGCAACCGGATCTTGACATTATAAGTCTTGTTTCTGCTTCTGTTCTTGGGATGCTACTGGTGTAAACTGGCATTCGAGGTCTCTTTTGCTTGGGGTGTGTTGCCCGAATCATTTTTGTGAAGGTACAGGAGTAGTTCCGATTTCTTTTAGTGGTACCTGATTCTGAGTCCTTGTGCTGGAAGCGATTTATTCTGGCAATAGATTGATGCATAATGCTTACCATCTTTGATACATATTTGAGGACTGTTAATAGATTAGTAGGGGTTTTTATTGTATGAGAAGTATTGGAAAGGCCCACAGGCTTTTGGAAAAACACTTACCTAGAAGAGAGATCAATCTTAAATTGATAGTGTTGAGATGCTTAGAGATTATAGGATACGTTCATGTGCTGCAGTGGCACAACCAATTTTGATTTGTACAATAACTTAAATATGTACATTAGAAGGCAAAATGATGAGTCAATCTCATTTCTTCTTAATCTGTATCCATCTCTTGCTTCATTTCTTTTTCTGTTTACACAGATGATATTTAAATGTTTCCACTTGGCCTATCTGTACAAAAGAGATGGACCAGAAACTGGAAGTGTCTCAACTGCCAAACCTTATGGGGACCAAGTTAAACGCATGGCTCGATACGTTGATAATGTTTGTTCGCTGTCCCTACTCGTGTCTCGGACTCTAAATCATTGTTATAGCCCTTGGCGCTAGATTTGCACCTAAGTTTTCTTTAGTCCTTTTTCAGAACTTTTCTCATGTATGTCCAGTATCCTTCAATTAAAATTACCTTATTTACACCAAGTGAAAAGGGTAATTTTCAGTTTAACGTATCCATTATAATAAAGATTAGATCTTAAATGTTTTAAAATTTTAATGTTTGTAAAACATTTTAAATAAATTCTCAATAAAAACAATCAAAATTAAACATAATAGAGATATATTATTTTTTTAATGTACTTGTAGGTTTTACGAGGCCTTCTATTCTCCACACAGAATTATGAGGCTCATTCTTCTTAATAAAAATTGTGTTAATTATTAATTTCGATTATTTTTAATAACTCTAAATAAAACGAATTAATTGAATCCTAATAAATTTAAATTATTCTCAATTTCTTTATTCAACCGTCTAGAAATTACATCCAAATTCCTCCTTAGCGACACATCTCTTAATCATGTGACCATCTTTGGAAATATTGTTGATTTATGCCCTACAACCAATCGCTTTGGTTGTAGTTTAGTGATAAATTATTTAAAGACATTTTTTATCTTGTATATGTTTAGATGTATATGATAAAGTCTATGAGATAATTGTACATTGCAAATGAAATTATAATGAGATTATGATTATAAGATTCATATTGTATTTATGTATTATTCCTAAATGTTCCTAGTCATTGTTCTATTAAGATTGGACATTAATAGAACATAAAAAGATTAGCACATGTTTTGTTTTTCCTTATGAAGGAAGTAATCGATCTCATAGGTTAAAGTATAGAGATACTTAAACAAACGTGTAGGTGTTTGCTAGAGAACAAATTCACTGAACAGACTCGATATGAGAAATCCATTTGGAGCATTACTTGTATATTTATGGAATTCTCATTGTGATGATTGTATAAGTAATCCTTTGAATTGATTTCATCAAAGTTATCTTGTATGAGGATTGCTATGTTTTGATACTACTTATGATCTATTTAATCATAGGTCGTTTAATCGGTAATCATTGGATGTAGTATGAACTATATAGAGATAGTTGAGTGATAAAAATATGATTCATCACCCCAAAGTAATTAGGGAGAATTTTTCGTTATTCTCGATTAGTATTGATTCAAGAAATTATTGGTCAAGATGAAATGATGCTTTGTAAATAGTTTAAAGATGTCATTAATTGAATCGATAGCTAATGACAAAGAACTAATATGATTATATTCAAAATAGAGTAGACATTAATTTCATTCCCTATGTCTAATCAGAACATTGTATGATGAAAAGATTGAATTATACGGAAAAATTATGCACGAAAAGTTTATTCAAAATCACTTTGACATTCTTAAATATTTGAGTGGTCATGATGCGTTACTAGATGTCAATCTTGATTTATGATTATAAATTATTTAATTGGAGAATTAAAGATAAATTAAAAGGAGTTTTATCTAATTAGATTTTATAATCATTGCCAACATATTTGGGAACCTAATGGGTCTCACATATAGAATGAATTAAAGAGAACAAAGTTAATTTAATCAAGTTGTACTTGATTGTAAAGTTTGAGAAACTTTATGATTAAATATGAGATATTTAATAAATAAGGATCAATATAAGATATTAATCTTATATGAGCATAATTGATATTTAATTATAATTATTTGTAATTCTAATTAAAGTTTAATTGAAATTAGAATTTAATTTCAATTAAATTACTAAAACGTCCAAAGCTTATTATAAATAGACTTAAGCTCTATGGAGTTAGTACTTCTTGCTTAACCCTCTCTGTAAGAGTTGCAGAGTTCTCTCAACCTGTTCTGTGGATACCGTTAGAGGCGGACACTTATACGGCTACGGTGATTGAGAAAGATCAGTTTTGGGAATAGTTCGAGGGATACGACAAGACAAAGATTAAGCTTCAGAATAAGATACGAATTAAGTGTTCGCTTTATTATGATTCGTGTTAATCATTTTATAGAATTAAATAGATCTTGGTTTTCGGAAAATCAAAAGTCATGAAAAAGTTTCGTGATTATTTTGCTGCTTCTCATCACATTTGAGTTCCTCCATGGCCACAATGCAACTCTCATTGGCAAAACATCTTCTCTTGTTCACATAACCCATCTTTTTCTTTGCGAATCATCCTCTTGTCAAATTTTTTTGCAGCATTTCCTTGGTTAGTCAATTGTTCATATCCTCTTTTATAGTGGTGTTTAACCATAAAGGTTCATATATAATTATTTACTACGTCCTGTGTTTTATGATAAAGTCATGGAGACAATCGTGGTATATTTATTTTTGTCCTTAAGTGTGTTAAGCATGAATTTATTCTCACGTATGGTACCTTGCGTAATTCCTATTACATGTTCGTGATGCAAAATTTTTATTCTGTATTTATGCTACATATGCTTTGAATCTATCAAAAATGAAAAGAAACTTGTATATAAATAAGGTCCTTAATATATTATCACACAAGTCTCCTCAATAGTCTTTACACCAGGATTCTATATGGACCAATTTAGGGAACCCTTCATATATGGAATATTTATATGCATTTGAAAAAAGAACACTCTAATTTAAACATTTTTCCAAGAAAGAAGAGTCTATATTTGAAAATGGAACTTAATCAAACTAATGAAAGTGTATGAGTGTTTGTTATTTACAAAGTGTTCATTTCCTTAAATATTAATAAGCATATATTTTATATATTTTATCCATAATCTTCTCTATAAAGTTTTGCACTCCTAATAACACCATTAACATTATTCAATGTTCATTAAATGTATAAAATATCCTGTAGACTCAAATTTTCCTTGCCATTTAAACCCATCTATTTTTGTTGTAGATTGACATATATGGATTTATATTATCAACTTAAGTAATAATAATGTCTCTTTAATTTCCTTATCACATACTTACTTATCTATTTGAAGGGTACTTGTGTTGGGTTCGGGATTTGGTACCTGGGCATTGGCCGAGCGTACCCCTGCAACCCACACAATCGGAATTGTCCTCTTTGGTCATGGTCACGAATCGAACCCATGACCTCAAGGTTTTGTTGTTAT